>CM021109.1:112949490-112992325 GCA_007115665.2 Sequoiadendron giganteum
GCATAAGTCATTGAAAAATGGAATAAAAAAACTGTGATTTTTTAGTAGAAAAAATTGCCACGCGTTCTGATTTTATTAAAATTGTGTTTAATTGTGACTTTTTTAGAATTTTTGCTTCTATGCTACAAATAGAACGTTCATAGTTGATGAAACTCAAAAAGTCTGATAAATTTGGTAGCTAAATGAAATTTATCAGCTTATGATGCACATGAGAGGAGCATATCTGAATGTTATCGTATCGCAAGTGCAAAAACGTTTAATTGAAGTTCAAGGGGCAATTACCAAGGTCACGCCATGTGAAAATTCTTATGTTTTGATGGTGGAAAGTGGAAATGCTCAATCTATAATTGAAGTGGTTCAACAACTTGGATTTGTAGGGCTTCAATGGTTCCCAAGAAGACAGGCTTTTCCTAGTCAAAGGTGCAATAGGCTTTCTTCACATGTTCCATTTACTGGTTCTTATTCCTTTGACTGTGATGGGAATGTGATTCACCAAAGGTCTATGGTTTGATCAAATCCATATAAACAAACCATCATGTCAAGATAGGGCCCTAATGGCCAAAACAAATTTGTGAAAATGATATAAAATTGTTGAAAACCACTGAAAAATGTTGTGTGTGATTTTAACAAGAATAAATAGGTCAACGAACATTGACCACAATTTTTTAAAAACACACAATTATTTCCCTGAAAAAATTGCCATCAATGGCGTTTGGTGATTTTGTCGATTAATCAAGTGTTTTTGGCAATTTTTGCTTTTGTGAAACTTTGAACGAAAAATGTGAGCCTAGCATACTGACAAGTCCCATGACATCATCCTGAAATGAATGTTGTAGGGTGACTTGTAATGGAGGTTGTAGGATGATCCAAGTTGGTAAATGAATGGGAAAAATATATAGACAAAGATACCTATAAAGAACCTCTTTTTGCACACCTCATCATCAGCAAATAACTTAACTCATCCAACCAACCAGTTTTTGAACCATCTCATGAATAACGCCTTCATTATGCCCAATTGCATGCCAGTTTGGTGGTTTGCGGAATTTTTTCCTAGGTTTGATACAACTAGGTGTGGTAGAACAATATATATATATTCAAATTAATAAAATCAATAAAAATCTTCCTATTGCTCTTCATCAAGAGCATCAATGTTGTCAGCTGGTTCATTAGAACCAAGAGCAACAACAATGCCACTCCCACTAGCTGCAGTATGCAAGTTCCGTGTAGTACCTTCATGGCTCTCATCCTCAATTGTGACTAAGAAAAGTTGTGCAACTGAAGCATCTTGAGTTAGGATGCTTAGGCACTACACCCCAATATCTCCCCTCCTTGTACTTGAGTTATTTGTGTGATAGGAGGCACAAGTTTGAGTTCATATACATCAGCTCCTCCACCTTTTTCTCTACCAACCAGTTGTGCTTTAGTAAGTGGATAGAAGAGTATACACTCCTTTTCCATTCAATTGAAGAGGAACTCGCAACCTATTGAGATCCAAGAAAAAAGTCAAATACAATATTTAAAATGATAGCTGCCAAGTGTTAAAAATAAAAAATAGTGTGATGTCCCCGCTCTAGTCAGTTCTCGGGAACAGTGTGTTAGCCCTTTATTGGACCCTTGTGGGCTAGCTGGATTGGTTAGAGGGTCAGTGGTACTTTCTGGAGAGCTTGGTCGTTCTCGTTTTTTGAGCTCAGTGAGTGGTTCACAGCAGGCGTTAGCAGTTCAGGGGTTGACAGCTTCTGACGGCACAGGAATATTTGGAGTTTTGAGTGAGTTATGGATTTTCAAGTGATTTGAGTTAATCAATTGACTTAATGCCTTATTATAAAGTCAAATTGACTTTATATATTTTATATCACTTAAATATTCCATAAAGTTGATTTAATATTTTAATCACTTAAAATATAAAAGGGCGCCCAAGTATTTAAGTCAAAACTATTGAAATGACTTCAATATATTTTAAAAAGATTAAAAATATGAAGTTGGGCGTATCTTCTTGGAAATGCATTCCTTTTTGGATATAAGGCAATTTGGCTATGAGAAACCCTATGATTGATTATTTTGACTTTGCCTTGGATATTTTTCCTGTGCCTTCCTTTGTGATCAGGGTTTGAGCAATTCTTCCATTGGAGAACGATTCCTCTTCGATGTTGAGTACTTTTGAGATTGTGAGAGATCAGTTGAATTAGTACAATGGTGAGAGCTTCATACAGAGGTTCTACATGTTTTTAACAGAGTTATTATTCAGTTTATACTTGCTGCAATAAGGAAGGGGGTTTCTACACTGGAGGCGTCCTCTTCAACAGTTCCTCAACATTTCAGTTTTCATTCTTCAACGTTCTCACTTGGGCCGTACTTTTACCTTGGGTTTTGTGCCTCTTTGGAGAAGGGCGTGTGAAGCCAGAGACTGGGGTGCTTTCCTTTGGGCTCCTGTTTGTGCTTCATCATAGGCAGCTATCACTACTGCTGCGTTGTAGCTGGTTTTTGATTGGGAGAAGTCAAATCTGGAGGCTAGGAGTGCTTCTTTGTCAGTTTTTCACCATTCCGGCTGGCAAACTGGATTTATTTCTTATTTAATTATTCTGGAGTATTGCTGGTATGTAATTCATTTGTAATCTCATTGTATGCGTTGCAGAATAACATCTATTGCCTCTGTTGCTCAAAATATGTTCTTGTTGCACTTTTATAAGCTTTAATATGATGCGTGTAGTCGGCCATGAGTTGACGTAGTCGGCCGAGAGTGTACTTGGTCGGTTGTGAGCCATAATTAAATAAGATATTAGTTAATATTAATAATCCATGTACTTATGTACATGTCATGTTGGTTAGTTGTCTCAGGAACATTTCCTAATGAAGTAATTAGTTATAATGAAGGGACACGACGGTTGGTACCTTAACCACCGCCAACGTACTATATGTACTTGAGTCATGTAGTCGGGAAGGGAGATGGTTCGATATGCTATGCTATGTTCTGTCTGGAGACATTATGATGTAATTGCCGAATACTTAATAAAGAAGTATATCTATGTTTTGTGCGATTGCCATGTGATTATTATATGCTGTCAATGTTATTATATTATCTCTGTTTACTCTGTACGTCATTGTACCCGTACTGAGTAAACATTTGGCGCCGTTGCCTAAGCGGACCAGGGAAGCACTCGGCGTGATGGTAGCGTAATGGGTCGACCAGCGGACGAACCCATAGTAACGAATGAAGGAAGAGAGGACGACTTAACGCGAGATCTGACAAATCTCTGGAACATATCCCTACGAGATCACGTACGAAGGCAAGCCCTCAGGCGAGAAATCCCTGAGGCAGTAGTCTGGGATCGATTCAAAGTGAACGACGAGGTTAATCACCTTCTCCATTGCATGCCAAGATTGTTGGCTCACCACTCTATCATCTTGCAAGACCTTCAGATGGAAGAGGAACAGGAACGCCGAAGGCAGCAAATCTTGCAATGGTACGAGGAACAAACCAAATGGGAAGAGGAGGAAAGAGACACTAGTCGGAGGCGTACCTCTGGCAACCAACAATGATCGCGTGAAAGACCTGTAATGCCCGTACGACCGAACAAGGACAAGAACCGAGTACCATTCGGGCACGAAGCGGAGGAGGAAAGAATTCGGCGATCATTAAGAGTGCAAGAGCAAGAAAACCGACGGCTGAGATTAAGTAAAGCACAACAGAGTTTGGTAGAAGGGAGGGATGAGGAACCATTCGTCACCTCGTACATCGAAAAACATAAAAACCAAGAAAATGAGGAATACTTGAGTGGTGAACTTGAGAACAACATCCAACGCTTTCGGGAGCTGTCCATATCAGACGACGACGAAGGGCGAAGGATAGGGAGGTCTGAGCCCAAGACCCCTTGGCAGAGGGAGCACCGAAGCAGAACCTAGGAAACTCAAGGTGTAGAGGATGCTGACGGAGGACCGAAAAGTGACTCGTATGTGGCCGAGAGTGCAAGTGACGCACCGGAACGTAACGGGGAAACCGGTCCAGTCGGGTCCAATACACAAGGAGGATAGCGGGGAAGGATGGTGACTCCAAAACGGCAAAAATTGTCGACGTTAACAGGGAATGGGTCAGAAGATCCAGTACGACATTGCAAAACATGTGAGACAATCTAGGTAGTGAGTGGAAAAGATGACCCGGATCATTGGCTAAAAGCGTTTCCGGCGACACTCAGAGATAGTACCATCGACTAGTACTCAGAGTTGGACCAAACACATAAGGCTTCGTGGGGATTACTTAAGAAGGCCTTTCAGGACGAATTCAAACTCTAGAGGGATGACAGTGAGATTGCAGCAGAAATCTACAGTACGAAGCAGGGAAAACACGAGAATGTGCGCACATACAATCGGCGACTCAAAGACTTGTTGGGAAAATTGGAGGTTCAACCGGCCGATGGGCTAAAGAAGCAATGGTTCATTGAAGGCTTGCTTTTGTCGTTGAGGAAGAAGATGAAAGTCGTGCCTTCGTCGTCGTACGCTGAAGCATACAATTGGGCGATGGATATAGAAAGCGAAAACAAAACATCCTCTTGAGGGAAAAAGAAGACGGACGACGAGGAGAGTACGGACGATAGCGATAGGGAATCCAGGACCGTACAAGCACTCAGGAAAGATATGATGCGAATGATGAAAGAATTGAAGGCCGACAAAGAGAGTATGAGGGAAGCACGAGAACTATGGTGTACAGACTGTAATGGGGAAGGTCACACGAAGGCGAACTGTCCGAAGAAGTTATTTTGCGATATTTGCCAAGTGATGGGACATTCCGTCAAGGAATGCCCATACGATTTAAAAGTCAAAAGTGCACAAGTATTCTTTGCTCAAGGAGAACCGTCGACACCGCCGAACACACCACCAAAGCCCCAGTACAATAGCAATGCATCCCCTGGAGGTTACCAGAGCAACAGGAGTCCGAGGAACAGAATACAGTACGATGGTAAAGGGCGACCCATGATCCAATGCCGAAAGTGCAACGAATGGGGTCACTTCGCCAAGGATTGCCAGAACGGCCAAGGTTTGAGAGGAAGATTGTGTAAGTTGTGTGGACCAGGTGACCATGAAGATAGTGAATGCCCCAAGCAGAAGGGTATCCATATGCTGGAAGTAGAAGAACAAGAGGTACTGGCGATCACCAGAGTGCAAGCAAAGAAGGCAACCTACCCAGATCCACGTACGGAAAAGCAAAGGATGAAGGAAGCAAAAGCCGAAGTGGAACTGGCTATGGCGAAGGAGAACAAAATATTTCTGGAGAAACCAGAGACCTCTTGGCGGTCAGAGGCGGAAATGAACATCGTACGACAAGTACTGCAGACCACCATACCGATCAAAGTAACTGACCTTCTCCAGACGTTGCCGCAGTTGGGATTGGCAATGACAAATGTCCTTGGGGATGTCAAGCAATCGCGAGTGGAGGACCGAAGGCAAGAATTGGTACCAGATTCACCACCGTACGGTGAACAAACCATTGACCCCATACTACTCATGGCAAACATCGGGAAGATACTGACGGTTGTGCAGATGGAGATCGGAGGGAATACCTTGACAAATACTATCGTTGATGGAGGATCGAGAGTCAACATATTGCTCGAAGACACATGGAAGAGCCTCGGGAAGCCTACCCTCTGGCCACCGACATTCCAACTCGTCGGTGCCGATCAACATGGTATCAAACCATTGGGAATGTTGATGGCGCAAAAGGTGGTGATCGGAACACAACCATTTCTGTTGAACTTTGCAGTCATTCCATTGCAGAGGAAGGCGTACGATGCATTGCTTGGACGAGGGTGGTTAGTGGCAGCCAAGGCGAATAATAATTGGAAAAGAAATACACTATCCATAGAGAATGACGGGAGGAAGTACGTGATCGACTTGAAGAATCAGGCTATCAATGAAGAATTGGCATCTTCTGAATCAGAATCCGACGAGGGGGAGTTGGACATGGACAAAGAGAGGAAAGCAATGGAGCCTAACGAGGAGGGTGTACTTGAAATTGAGAGTTGCTCGGAAGACGAGACAAGTTCGTTGAATGGCTTATTTCATTGGCAGATGGAAGATTATGAGGTGTTCCAGTGAGAGTGTAACATGCTGCAGATCGGAGAAATCCAGGAAGGAGAAGAGAACGACATGTCTAGCCAGACACTTTCGACCGAGTCCAGAGAGTACAAAGAAAGAATATCAGAATTGGATGATATGCCAACCCACAAATCCAAACAGGTATGAGATAGAAAAATTGTGTTGGAGCCAAAAAATGGAGAAAATCAAGACAATGAGAAAGAAAAGAGACGAAGGAGAGAGAAAATAAAAGAGGAAAAAAGACGGAGACAAAATTAAAAGAATTAGACGAATTAAGGGACGGAAGAGGGAGTATATTAAAAAGAAGAAATAAAAGTGAAAAAAAGAAATTAAAGGAAAAAGGAGAAATAAAAAAAAAAAACTATAAAGGAGAGGCCATACGCATTGTGAGGGAAGGTATCTGAGTTGGAAAGGGAATAACCAGAGTAAGAAGTTGTCGCCAAGAGAAGTGCCAGAGCAAGGAGAACGCTGACGCGTTTGGAAGAAAGGCATTTGAGTTGCCAGGAGGGTACGTTGCCATAAGGAGAAATTCGTATGCAGCCAGAGGAAGCACCAATCCGTACGCAGCCCAAAGAAGTATCAGGGGAAGACAGTACGCGAATACTAGGAGGAAGAAGCCGTACGTCAAAAGAAAGCCGTACGCCAGGGAGAAACCACAAGCCATAAAAGGTCCATACGTTGCCAAGTAAAGTTCGTACGTTGCTCAAAAAAATCCGTACATTGCCAAGTGAAGTCCATACACTGCTATCAGAAGTTCGTACGTTGCTCTCAAAAATCCGTACGTTGCAACCAAAAGGCTGTTTATTGCCAGGTAAAGTCCGTACGCAAAACTAAAGGAAAGTCTGTACATTGCACGCAAAGGCCCGTACGCTGCAAAGTGAAGCCCATATGTTTCAAACCAAATTCCGTACGCCAAGGCTAGCAAAGTTCCGTACGCTATAACAGGGAAACCGTATGGCAAGAGAAGAACTCAGTACAAAAGGGTGAGGAAGGAATCATACAGAAGGAGAAGGTACCCGTACATGTGCAGTGGAACAAGTCCGTACGGTCCAAACAGAAAATGGCTGTACCAAGCATCGACTTGAAGAAAGTGAAGTCTCAAAAAAATAATGCAAGACCTGTATTTTTCGGGTTCATTAGCACTATTCGGAACATGTGGAAAAATCATGAAAATGAGGCACGCGATTCTGTTTCGAGTGGTTCCAGAAGTGTTAAATTGGCCTTGGCGGCGGGGGCACTGCCCCTCGACCTCGCCTTGTACCGCGACAGGGAGCGTGCTAGGGGCGCTGCCCCCGGACCCTGCGAGGGGCATTGCCCCTCGACCCCGCTAGGGGCGCTGCCCCTTGACCCCCTCAAGGGGCGCTGCCCCCAGCCCCCATCAGATTTATTGGAATTGGCAAATTGCAGTGCCACCAACCATCATTGTACAAGAGCAATTGTCTATCGAGCAGATGAGAGTTGCAGCTCTCGAGGAGAAATTGGCGGAGAGAGATGGAGTATTGGGTAAGAGTGACAACCAGTTGGCAAAGAAGGATTAGTTGGCATTCTTTGTTTTCAGTCGTCTAGAAGACGACTACTTTGTGGGGGGGATGATGTAGTCGGCCATGAGTTGACATAGTCGGCCGAGAGTGTACTTGGTCGGCTGTGAGCCATAAGTAAATAAGATATTAGTTAATATTAATAATCCATGTACTTATGTACGTGTCATGTTGGTTAGTTGTCTCGGGAACAGTTCCTGATGAAGTAATTAGTTATAATGAAGGGACATGACGGTTGGTACCTTAACCACCGCCAACGTACTATATGTACTTGAGTCATGTAGTCGGGAAGGGAGATGGTTCGGTATGCTATGCTATGTTCTATCTGGAGACATTATGATGTAATTGCCGAATACTTAATAAAGAAGTATATCTATGTTTTGTGCGATTGCCATGTGATTATTATATGCTGTCAATGTTATTATATTATCTCTGTTTACTCCGTACGTAATTGTACCCGTACTGAGTAAACAATGCGCACCTTCTCTTCTGTCTACAAACATTCTCTAAAAAACTAAGTAAAACACAAATAGACTTAAGAAAAAGACAAGAGTTTCGTAGCGAGCCAGCAAGGCTCATCACAAATAGATACTTGTGATAGAACTTTGATGGCAAGAGGTTGTGTAGGAAAATAGAGCCTTGGCCATGGATGTGCCACCATTTGCAAGCATCCTTGTTTATAGCTCAAAGAGTGCTATGTTGTGACCCATTGAAACTATTAAATTTCCAAACTTGATCATGACTTTTTTTTCTACATATGGATCAAGCAAGAGTCTAGTGAACATTGGCTTGTACCCTCACTATCTCTATATGGTGGCACCCTCTTGGGCAAAGAAAGTATCTCCATGTTATAATAGTGATAGGTCAAAGCAAATGCTAGGAGATACAGTGGGGTGTTCATCTTGTTCCAGCATTCAATTATAATTTTTTCACATGCTTGAAAAATGTTTTAAGGAGTTCTTGCTTTTCAGCTGTTATTATGTCCCTTAATTTTTTGTCATGGAGTCAATGTCATACCTCACCCTAACATGGTTGATCCATATTAGTGAACCTAATCATACACATGACGGGCTTAGTGAAACTCAATGCATATTCCATACTTGCCCATCGATCATTGTCTAAGACTAATGCTTTGACCTTTTGGGCCTCTTGTATTAGATTGCCTCTATACTTTGTAAAGGTTGCTGATGAACATGACACTCAACGTCTTTGGCACCTTCACAAGTTGTTTCAAAACAATTGTGCGTGAGGTGAATCAAGTCTCAACAACCTAATATGGTATTTAAAAATTATAATTGAAAAGGTCCAATTTAAAAATTTAAAACATCATCTACTTCTTTAAATTTTTTGAAACAAAGTCAATGATGCAAAAAATAAAATAACAAATGTAAATTAAAATATTTATTATGAAGTAAATAAAAAACTAAAATATTGAAGTTTCATAATAGCTCCAACTTCAAGGACTTAGATATGGCTTGTGACATATGATGATTAGTCACAAACATTTTAATCTCATCAGCTTTAGCGTAGAGTTTTTTCAGCCACCATATCTATGTGCCAAGCTTTTCATTCATCAAGTAGAGTGAGTGGATGGCACATGGTGTTAAAATATGTGTCTGCATTTTGCCTCAACCAACAACCTCGTAGGTCTACAATTGTTGTTTTGTTATGACTTGGACAACATTTTGATGCCCCACAACCTCAATGGACTCTATAAGGATGTTGGTTATGAAGTCCACATCCTTCACTTACTCGTCACAACCAATTGCCCAAAAAAAATTGCTCCTTTAGGGAATCCTTTCATCCATCTTAATCAATAGACACCCCCATTTAGACCCATTAATCGCTAATGGACTATAATTCCTTGGCCAATAAGGTTGTGTATTCCTTTTTGTAATGCCCAATTTTGACATCGGTCGTTAATGCATAAAGCACAACTAACTCTTTTTTTTCATGCAACAACAATGATGTTGCAACACACACACACAGACTTAAACTAGTATTGTCCTTGACACAACACCGCCATCATGAACACTTAAACACATGTAGAAGAGATGTGTAGGTGGCACAAACACAAGGAGAGACAATGCATCTTGCAGAGTAAGTTGCTTATATGCTTATCACTCTTGCCTTGTGGATATGTTGGTAAGATGCTTACCACTCTTGCCTTGTGGATATGATGCAGTTTCTCTCCCTGTGTTTGTGTCACTTGTATGTCTCTTCCATGCATGCTTGGGTCTTATTGTAAACTTTTTCATAGCAAGGACCTATATGCCTTGTAGGTGCCTTATATCTCCCCCTCACCATCTCCTTTCAACATAGCAATCTTACAAGGTTGAAAGGAAGCCCATTGGCAAGAATACAATGCACAATTCACTCATCAACATTGTCCCTCGCCTCATTCTTAAATATGCCCTTTCTAATGGGCCCACATCCTTGGTTCTTTTGTAGGAAAAAGAGCGGCTGTCATCTTTGTCTAAAGACAATGTTGTGCAAGAAATGGATGTGGTAGCCACTATTGGAGTACTCAAGGTTGACCTTGTAGGTGTCTTGTGGGATACTTTATTGACCAAAGGATGAGACTTTAATTTAGATTTTCCAACCACTCTCCTTTCTCTTTCATTTTTAAAATAAGCAAGAATTTCTTCCTTTGGTAACTTATTTTTGGTTGGCCCACTGCAAGCTTTGATTTCTTGGATGACAATTACACACAAGTGGATTTTCAACTGACTATAGGAATATTTGTACTTGTTTTGGCATTCGTTTGCATTGCCAAAGATGACACTTGCCTCAAGCAAATTACTCAATCATTGTCATGTGTTGCCAAAGAAATGAAAATTGATTGAATTTGGAAGCCCCAGCCAATCCTCGGCCCACAGAGTAGAACTGCCAATTATTCTAGAGTATATGTATCTATATGCTTTAAATAAATAAATATCAAGAAAAAACTAACATAACCCAAAGTAATCATTATTTATTAAAAAATGAAAAAGAGTTTTTAAAAATAATAAACCGTGTTTTAAACTTGTGGAGCTTGGAAAGTTTAAAAAAAAAAACTCGTCTTAAATGATTTTTTTCCTTAATGTGAGCCCCTTGATATTCTTGGTACCTATATGCTACTCCTTGAAGCATAGAAAATAGTGAGTGCACAATATTTGACACAAAGAAAACTTGTAGTCTGAGCAATGTGTAGAAATGGAGTTTTGGGTGAATGAGAAATGTGACTTAGGAATGTACTTTTTGATTCTGTTTATGTGTTTTTAATAACTAGAAGTAACCTTTTAGGGTTGGTTATTTGTTTTTGTATTTTTCACTTTTCCTATTTTGAAAACGACTTTTTTTGTGGTCCTCAGTGGGTTCTTGTTGGGTTTACCCCTGGATTTGGTTTGGGAACATTTGAATGTACCCAAGCCAAATCGATAGCCTTAGGGCAGAATCTTGGCTAAACCTAGGCACCTAGTTTGGTGCAGAATGCAAATAACAGCAAAATCCAATATCAAAGATATGGAAATATTAAAATTTAATTGATTGGGAAACAAAGGAAATTATATACAGTATATAGACTTTGGGAGAACAAGTCAAAAAGGCAAGTTTCTCAAAGGAGTTGAGTTAGCTACGAATGAACATGTGGTTGACTCAACTTGAAGATCAATTAGGCATTGTATTGTGCCTGAGTTGTAAGCAGATATCTGCCCTTATTCAATCAATATATAAGAGATATATTGGCTGGGTTTTTCTCCCTCAGGCTGGAGGGTTTTCCCAGGGTACCTTGCTGTGTTAATTGTCTTATGTGCTGCATTTTCTGATTACTTTCAGTTTGAATTATCTGATCATTAAAAACTAACAATATTGATGCATCATTTGTTTAAATACATTCATGAATTTAGCTCATGCACAAAAATGACTACACATTTTGTATTTAAAGAAAAAAAAATTGTTGCTAATTTCATGTAATTGGAAAAAAGAGGAAGAAATTTGTATGGTTCATGAATGACACATGTAGTTTCCTAGAAGTCTTTTAATAAATCAAACCTTTGTCATGGATACAAAATTGTCTGTTCAAGAACTGAAAAATTATCATATTACAATCCTCAATTATTTGGAAATATGCTACAATGGATGGCATAATGATTGGTCAACAAATTAAATTCACACATTTTAATTAATTAAACTTTTTGTGACGAAATATGTATTTTTTTTGTTTCTCACAGGAAAAAATTTCTTGACAAGGGTGATATATACAACTTTGGTCTCATCCTACTAGAGACCATTATTGGGAGGCCACCTATTCTGCCAAATCAAGAAACGGACAAAATTCAAGAGCTGGTAGGCATTATCATCCTTGGAAATTCCAACATTCTGAATTCGCATTTAGAGCATGGAATGATCTGTTAATATCCATAAAAAAAAATTCTACAAGACTTTATGGAACATATATTCAGATTTCGACTGTTGAATAAAAAACAGCCAACATTTTATCTATCTTATCTGTAAATATTGATACTTAATATATTTTCTTTATTTGTACATTTTCTTAGTTCTCCCCATGGTTAAATGTTTTTTTAAAATTTTGGATGTTTTCAACCAAAATTGCAAATCTCTTTTTTACAAAGTCCAGGATTCTTCTTTAAGAATGCACTATACTTATTTGCAGGTGAACATAATGAGTGACTTGGAAACTAGAAGCCAGATTGTTGATCCTATTATTTTAAGAACAAGCATTGATGAATCACTTGCAACTGTCATAGAAATCACTGGTAAATGTCTTTCAAAGGATCCAGTATCTCGTCCGTCAATGGAGGATGTGCTCTGGAACTTGCAGTATGCAGCCCAAGTGCAAGATACGTCAGTTGGCGACTTAGAAAGTGGTGACGATTCACCCATCAATTTTCCTATTGGTTTAAAATCTGTTCATTCTTAGAGATTGGCACATCTGGGACCATGGGGGAAAAACTTTTTGAGAGAGCAGACTAATAAGCTGTTTAAAAGATCAGTACTGTTTGTTTCAGAAGATTTGACATGGGAAAATGTTTTCAACATCTAAGAAGATATGGACACTCTCAGGAATGAGAGGCAAATGTATTGTAAATTTGTATGTCAAAATAATCAGGCTGGAGATGCTGTGGTGGAAATCCTTAGTGTATTAGTGAAGGAAATATGGTGCATACTCTAAATATGTAAGGGAAACAGATGCAACGGAAAGGAATTCACTGTAGATGATTTATTTTTTGTAAGAGCAGTGTAGCCCAAGTGACAGAGACAGGGGGAAATGATTCTATTTATTGCTCGGCCATATATTTATCTTCATTCATTGTTTTTGTAAAAAGTATAACATTCTTCCCTACAAAATCGAAACTAAGTGGTATTTTGTTTAGAGCAGTTTTCAAGAGCATTCACATGTATTTGTTGCGAAGATACAGACAAAATGCTTCAGCTTGAAGTGAACTATTTTCCAGCTTGACCAAATTGTCAAGATATTTTATTTTTTTCAAAAGTTTTAACCCCTGATGTCCGGAGTGTTATATTTATTTATTTTTTCCCACGGATGATCACTATGTTTTGTAAATACTGTTCATATATATAAGCTGATTGGCTGGAATTTACTTCTAGTTGCAGTTTTTAAAAAGAGAATACACTGTTCAGTTTCACACGACTTGTTTGCATGAATCAGTTTGTTTTACATTTACTTGGCTCTAATAGTTCCAGCCAATTAATTTAATATACCTAATCCTCTAAAGAAAGGGTACTTACATGACTTGAAGCAATGTATATTGAGGTAGTAGAATGCTCCATACGTTGAACATGCCTGATACAGTATAGAAGAGATTTTTCAATTATCACTTTATGTGCAAACTCTAACTTCATGTAGCAAATAATGGAATTGGTATGTCAATGATTTGGATTAAAAAAAGATTTTGGTTATGATGTGAAATTTGTTTCGGGTCTCTCCATCTTGTTTGGATATGGGTGCAAAATCAGATAGCTAGTGTAGATACCAGGAAAAAAAATGTACCTGATGCATTCTTGTGACATGTATTCATCATGGTGGACATTTGTCTTGCTGTCTGATCAACATTTTCCATTTGCAGACAGTTCATACTGAAGTTTCTTCATTGGTTGGAAATATCTCTCTGCATGAGTTTATCTGTAATGCACAAACTCAACTACAGTAAAACATATACTCTATAAGTCTACTAACTTTGTGGCAAGGGTAAGTGTCTTCTTTTGTGCGGGGCTTAGTTTACATCTCCTGATTTTGTCAATCAAATTCTAAGCCTCTCTTAAGCAAATGCTTATTCTTGCCTCAAAGACCATAAACTCTTTTTATTGTCCATGACTAATGCCAACGGAACACCTAAATTGCTTTGATAACCATTGCTTTGTTAACTAGGAGCAATATGGGGATAAGAAATTACTTGCATAATTGATATATTATGGTTGGTTGAAGCTAACAGCCGATTCCAATTGAAATGCAATAACTGCAGTCTTAGTTTTATAAGGAATTGAGGGCACAGGTCTACCAAATTAGGAGACAACCAAAATAGGGTGCACAATGACAACAAAAGCACAAGAAATATGAACTGTGTTGTATGTAATGTGTATTCAGGGAAAATTAATAGGACAAGGGTGTGGGAAGATAATTAGCATGCATGGATATAATAAAATTCATGTAATACAACATAGGGGACTGGGTTGTAAAATAGCCATGTTCACCAAGGTAAATAGAATCCCTAAACATGGCTGCAAGTTATGTTTTTGAATGCCCACTGGCAGAATTGCAACACTGATACCTCTGTTATTTTGCTTTGCATTACATAATTATAGTAGAAAAATAGTTGCAGAGGAAGAGATTTATAGTAGAAAAATAGTTTTCAGAAGAATATAAAAGTCGTTGAACAAGGATCTCTTTTGACAGTGACAATGCTAATATGGCATGCCATGCACATATATTTCGATGCCAACTAAAATCTGTGGTTAGTGATAGAAGCTTCGATTGTAAATGTTCCATCATCTCTAATATAATCATGGGAGGGATCTGAGAATTTAACCTTTTTGTTCCTTGTAATAGCCTCTTCAACAACATATCTTATTTTATAGATTCTATCGTTCCCTTTTCAAAGTATCAACATTAAATGCAAGAACTGTTTGGATCAAATTATTTCTAGTAGCCCACTTGTGTATATTTTTATCAAGATCTAGATATTAATTAATTGGGTGTTTAAAAAAAATTTCAAATTTAAATAAAATTCATTAATTGTTAAATTTTAAATATTGTTTCATAAAGTGTATTATCTAATTTAACATTAAAAGTGATTATTTTAGAGTAGAGACATTTAAAGATTTTTATAAGAGTTTTTTCTAATATCTATGTTTATTGATATTTGGTTTGGGCTTCCTAAGTTTTCCGGTTCTTCTCTAAGAAACTTTTAGTGTTAGATTTCATTTTGTAACAAAATGCTTGGTCTAAAGAATGAAGGCTTCAAATTTTAGGCCAACCTTTGTGCTTTCTTTTAAAAGTTTACTATGTAATTATTATTTTTTAAGCATTTGTTATAGATGTGAAGCATTTGAGTGAGTTGGTATATTTTTTCCTTTCATCCCACATTTATTCTTAATAGATTTTAAAAAGTTTATTATTATTTTTAATTTGATGGTGTTAACATCTTTATCTTTTTGTGAGGCTAAAATCTAAAAAGAGTACAATTTTGAGTTGTTCCATGTATTCATTGAAATTGGACAACAATCTTGAAAAAGTCCATTCATAATTGACTGAATTCTCTAAAAGTCGTGATTTCTAAACATATAATTCAAGCATTAGCCCATATAAAGTATTGTCCTTAACTTAACATTGCAATGGTTAATATTATCCTTGACTTAGCATTACAAATGACCATTCCAAAGCTATCAAGAAGGACACTTTCTAAGGATCTATTCAAGCCTTTCTCTTATATCCATGTTTACTAATACTTGGTTTACCCTACCTAAATTTCCACTACTCCCTTTAAGAGGGATCTTTTTATTCACTTTTTGTATTAGCTTTCATTTTATTAAATTGTTTCTTTTTCTCAAGAGTCTTTTGGTGGTTCAGTTTTTTTATGTATTTTACTTTTTTGTTTTCTTGTGAATTTAAAGTTGTTCCTAATGTTCACTAATGATGCCTTTTGCATGCTTAAGTCCTTTGAAGTGTCACAAATTTTCAAAATTTTGCATTTATGAATGTTTAACACTCTTTATGAAAGTCAATTGGGTGTTGTTGGGATTCTCTTAAAGTTGTGGATTTCAATCCCTTTGACTAGTTTTGGATTCTCTTAAAGTTGTGGATTTCAATCTCTTCTAATAGTTTTGGATTCTCTTAAAGTTATGGATTTCAATCTTTTCAAGTAGTTCCTACGTCTTGTAGGTAGTGCACATATCAAAACCTTACTACATGCCGTACTCAAGACAAAACATCAATAAAGAAAAATTTTATAATCCAAATATTACTTCCATTAAATCCGCACAATGTTTAAGATTATACAACTAGAGTAGATGTCTTAAATACATCTATCTAAAAGATGCCACGATATAGTAGTCTTGAAGTAAATTTGATATATATGATAAACACCTCAAGATTGATATCTTTCAACATCTTTTTAAATAGATGTATTTAAAATATCTATGCTACTATAGAATATACATCATCATTTAAAATTGTTATAAATTAAATCATGTTCTAGTAATTAAGTTGATTATAATCTAGCTAAAAATATAATATTAGTATATAAGAAAAAAACTTGGATTGCGAGCGAATTTGCCTGAGCGGTGAACATTTTTGGGCATGTGGTGAAAGGCAAATAAAGGAAAGGGACTAATGAACGATCCAATTTCCTGTGCAAGGGTTGTGTGACAAAGTGGTCATGTAAAGGACAAGTTGCTTCTGATACTTTGCAAAATCTATTTGCAAAGGCATCTGGTATTTATTCAAATCTACAAATTTACTTCAATTTGAAATTTGATGTCTGCGTTGAAATATTTGCAAAGGCGTATTAAATTTCCACAGAGATTTGCTAAGGCGTTTAAAATTTGTTGTCTGTGTTGAAATATTAGGAAAGGCGTATTGAATTTGCTCAGAGATTTGCAAAGGCGTTTGAAATTTGTTGTGTGTTGAAATATTTGCAAAGGCGTTTGGATTTGGCTTTATTTGCAGCTCTCTTTGCAGGCCTTTGCAGGGGTTTTGATTGAAGGCGTTTAAATTGAAGGCTTCAAAGCACAAAGAAGGGTGATTGTCAATCACGGTGTTTAAATTTAAGGCTTCAGCACAGAGAAGGGCAGTTGAGTGCCAATTTTTTGTTTCGCACAGAGGAGCACTATTCATCCTAAAAGTCAGCAATTTTTTGCAAAGGTTTTTTTTTTTTGAAATTAGATAAAATAGGCGGAATTTAAAATTGATGTAACTTTGATTAACTAAAAAATAGTGTCTTTTTTAAAGTGATTAATTTTTTTGTCGATTCCACACTAAAATTATAAAGTGTCATTTTTCATTTCAATTGGACTTACCTATGCACTAAAATTAGAAAGTATCAAATTTTGGGGGGTCTTTACTATTGAATCAAGGGAGTGTGTTCTTGTGTTGTGTGTACTTCCTTCTACAATTTCAATTCTGCACTTCTATTTGGTTGCAACAAATCAACTTAAGCATGAATGCAAATCTACCTGTTACTCCTTTAACTTTGTTTAATTAACATCAATGGAAAACTAAAATTTAACTTACACTAAAGAACAAATGGTTATATAGAGTAACAATGGGGTTTGAAAAAGAACCTTTTGATGAGAGTGCTAACGCTAAGTGGTTCAACAAGTGTGATCAAGCCTTTGGATTTTTGTGTCTAACTATGTCTCCTGAACCTCTTTTTCATGTTAACTCTTTAAATATACCTAATGAAGTTTGAATAGCTTTAGAAAAACTCTTTGGAAGCAAGATGAAATGAGAAGCCATGAGTTGGAGAATGAGATCAATAGTTCAAGCCCTAGTTCATTTGGCACCTTAGAAGACTCCTTCATTAGATTCAAATCACTAATGTTGTAGCTTAAAGAATGTGGAATAGAGAAAAAGGATGAGCAATCAGTTCTTTCCATCCTCTCTAACCTAGGTCCTAATTACTCAGTGTTTGTTTTAACCTTCTACTCCACCAAGAGTGCTATGAGTGCCACTTGAAAATTCCCTCTATAGATGACTTTATTTCCAACTTAACTAGGGAGCAAGATAAGTTAATTTAGATGGGGACATTGAAGTCTATAAAATCTCAAGCCCTTATTGTTGGGAATGAGAAACAAAAGGCTTTAAACCAAGGGATGAAGAAATCACAACAAAAGGACAAGAAGACCAAGGAGACTAAGAAAGAACAAAAGTTTTGAGTCTTCCAAATCTAACACTGAAAGATCTTCAAATCAAGGGAAACCTAAGAAGGGAAGAGTTAAGTGTGCCTATTGCAAGTGTTATCATCTGAATGTGCACCCTTTGTTGAACCCTGTTCAACCACTCAATGCAACATTGGAAGAGCTCTCAAAGTGTGGGCTTTGAAAACATAGATCAACCTCCGGAGAAGGCCGACTTCCTCTTGGTTCTCACCTAAATCTAACTTACTCTATTGTTCTATCAAGGAAAATGGATAGAGAAAACATAAACTGAAAGCTGAAAGTGAAATTTAAAAAGGTGATACACCAAACTAAGATAGGACATAAAACTCAGACTGCAAACACTTGACTACAATGACAAAAATTACACTTGCACAACTAATTATTGCATGCTTCTGCATAAGTGCTTCACAAAGAGGTCGTAATGTTTCGACTCCTAGGTTTACCTTCTATTCTGTTGTAGGTTTCATGTTTTCCATTCTGGGTTTTTAACTCTCTTTAGTAGAGGGTCTTTTATGGCCATACTTGCCTGAGGTTTTGTTAGCCTCATTAGCCATTCTGGGCTTTCTCTTCTTTGTGGCTTTCTAAACCTTTATCTGCATCCATAAGGGCTTGTTTCACATGATGCAACTTCATGTACACCCTTGTAATGTATTTCGTGGGTCTTCCTTTTGCAAGTACTAAAAACTTGTGCTCATTTGTGGCCAAATTTTCATGGCTCTATTCATTGTGATTTCCACCTTATCCTTTTGAAGAAAAACCCAAGTTATCTCTCGAGGGTTTGCTTCCTTTTCTCAGGCCCCATCACTCTATTATGGGCTTCATTTATTTGCACATATGAAGTTTTCCATTTCTAGGTTATGCTCTTCCCTTTTATATAAAACTTCAAGGGCTTGCTCTACAGTTTGGTATTGAAGACCTTGACCTAAGTGAAATGAGGGTTACCACTCTTTTAACCCTCTCCCATATTGCACCATTGGAATTCTTTTCCTATAGCATGATGCCATCATCTTTACTGGGTATTGAAATGTGCTTTAAGCACTGCTCCTTGTGGCTATCCTTAACATAAGGCTTGCAACATGTAAGGTTTTCTCTTTAACTATAATGCAATTGTGCTTTCACAAAGACTTTGATGAAGGGTCATTAGGTTTTTTTCATGGTACTAAATATCATGACTATCATTGTACTTGCAACATAATTCTTGTTATTTGCCTTGCATTCTATCATGCCCTGTTCCTCTACAAAACACTATAGTGCTAGCAAGATCTCTCATATGGCTTCTGCAAACATTTGATGTGGTGCTAATAACCTTGACTCTTGTCCTCACAATAGTAGGAACTTTATCATTGATTAGCTTATGCCATTTCATGATGACTACATTATTCATCTCCAGATATGATATTCAAGTCCTCAAGTCACATATTTCTCTTATCATCATGTAACTTATGATAACTTTAGATAGCTCTTTGTTTTTTTTTCATTCACATAATGGCTATCACATATCTGTTTTATGCTATGCTTTCATAGATTAGCACATCAACTCATCCTTTATGTTTTTCCTTAGCAAACATATGTGACTTATGCTAGTGCAAAACTCACTGCCATAATTGATGTGTGTTTGTCTTAGTAAACCACAAAGAGATGAACTTTGTTTTCATACCTCATTAAGGAAAAATAAGGTAGCATATTGGGCTCAATCCTTGTGGGAGTCCATTTTACTCCACATGTTGTAATCAGATGAAACAAAACAACAACATGATTTCACCTATACCTGCACAAGAAGTAAACATGATAAAAGCAAACATATGATAGATGTGTTTGATAACCCTCCTATTTTCTTGGACATCTATGATATGTTAGCTATTTTAGTACACATGAGGATCAAATTATATGTTTATAGATGAATGTGCATCTATTGACTGATGACCTTTCATTGCTCTAACAACTCTCTCTCTCTGAGAGTCAAGCAACTAGGAGCAGCAAGGGGGCATCAACTGGATGTAGGAAAAGCGGAAGACTGAGGATGATACAAGGTAACTCAACCAAGACTCGTCACTCAGGCAATGATGGGTCACCTTTCTCTATATGTGCATTTATTTTCTTTTATGTCTATAAATGTATATTCTTTTCATTCATTTGCACTAAAAAAGTTAGTCTCATGACTTGTGTGAGACCTTATTCATTTACATTATCAATAAAGATTACTTTTCTTGAAAAAGATTGCACAATCTTCCCTAAGTTATATGCATCTGGATAATGCAATCTAGCATTGTAATCTTGATTCTATTTATGCAAATGAATGTAATGAAGCAAAAATAAAAATGTACCTTAATTTTCATTTGAAGATCACAAAAGCTCTACCTGATTGAGCTATTAGTGAAATTAGGTAACAGTAAGAAGACTAGACATGATGACCATAAGTGTATGGAGAAATAAATTGAACACCTTTCTCATCTTATTCAAAAGAACAACATAGGGGTCCTTGAGTCCATCAAGCCATCCTCATCAAACCAATAATCAACAAAAGCTAAGGAAATAGATAAATCTAAGGACAAGGCTCTAGTTGCTACAACTTTCACATCATCTTCATCATGGATTATTGAATCTGGTGCTTCACACCACATGGGATCATCACAAGTTGAGTTCTCATCCTTAGAGCCTTCTAGCATGTCGACTATCACCTTGGGTGATGATACTCAAACTTCAATTATTATGAGAGGGTCTGTTGAAGTTAGAGGAACATTCACAAATGTTCTAATTGTACCTTCACTTTCAATTGATTGCCTATTGGTGTATCATATTACCCACATAGGGAAATGAGTGAGTAATTTTTTCTCCAAATGCAGTTGAGATCAGAGAGTTGGAAAACAATGATTTAGTAGTTGTGGGAAGGGAAAGTCACAATTCTAGGTTATATACCATATATTTTGCATCTGGTGTTTCTCCCACATCCTTGCTCACTCATTCAAATGAGATTACCAAATTATGGCATAATTGGTTTGGCCACTTTAACTACCATTATCTTGAGAAACTAAGTCAACAAGACATGGTCATAGGTTTTCCAAGAATCACATTCTTTAAGGGTCATTATGAGGGTTGTACCCTCGGTAAGCATTTTGAAGAAAAAATTGATGGAGGGAAATCCTAGAGGGAAACACAATATTTGGAGCTACTTTATAGTGATTTATTTGTTAGAATTTAGTACTTGACATATATAGTTAAATAAATAAAATAACATTCTATTGTTAATTTAATAAATAAATTTGGTTTTGGTAGTTATATTCCCGTAACTAGTTTTATATAGGAATAATGGCTTTATAAAACCAATACTATGTAATAAATCTTGTGTGTAATGTGAATGACAAAATTTTGATTCGAGAGCAATCTCATTTTTTCCTCTCTCATTTCAATATGGTATCAGAGCAGGTTTCTTCTTGGACCTATCTTTGATTGCCCTCCATTCATTTGTTTCTTCCTCACAACGGTGTTTATAATGGTACTGTAGTGAAGACCATGTGCAAATGCTATTGTTTTCTATCATTCTAGCATTCATCAACATGTGAGAAATGTGGACCATGTGCAAAATCCTTTTGACTCCATCATTCATCTACATTCCTTCTATTTCTCTCCATTGTGTTCATTCTTTCCATAGTTTAAACGTTAAACACTTCATTCTGTCCATTGTTAGCATCCCAAAATTTTAAAATAAAATTTATATGTCAATACCCTGATCTTCCACAAAAGTGTAATCAATCTAGGTGTTGAAATTGGATGTTTTTTCATGCTCTTTTTGGGTATAAGAATCACCATAAATGAAGGGTGTTATAAACCAATAATACTAGCCGTTTGGAACAATAGTATTAGGCGGTTGAATGTTTTAAATCAATTTTATTGTGTGTAGCAATTTGAAGAGGCATTATAAATTTCTAGAGGCAATTTGAAAGATTGATGAGGCATTTAGGATTTGCTGAGGTGTTTCAAATATTTTTTTAAGGTAATTTTTGAGCAGTTTCTAGAGAAACAACCTGCTAATTGCGCCTAGCAAACTGCGTGTTTGAATGCGGTGTTGAGAGATTTGAACAGATTAAGGCATTTGCATTGTTGAGTCATCATTGATGGTTCTTCATCTGGTTTAAAAAAAAAATTATTTAAAAAATAAATCAACAATTTGAAATTTCTCTCAAGGCATGCTGTTTAGGGTTTCTTCATGAGTTTTTCTTTCTGAAATATAAAGGTGTGGGGAATATTGGAGATATAAGTATTGTTTTTTTAACTCAAAATGGATAAATTAAACCATTATGAAAAATTTGATGGAAATTATTTTCACAGTTGGAAAATACAGATACAATTATTGTTAATTGAAAGAGATCTCTAGGAAATTGTTGATGGTATAATGCCAAAGCCAACAAATGCAAATGAACTTAAAAAATGGAAGGTAAAAGATAAGAAAGCATTGGCTATAATTGGTCTCGGTTTATCTAAACCTTATTTGCATCATGTAGATTTTAAAAAATCTTCTAAGGACATCTGGGAAACATTGAATACTTTGTTTGGATCAAAAGTTGATACTGCAGAAATAATTATAAAAAAAAAGTTGTATGGTTTGAAAATGGAAGAAGGTGAAGATATAGTGTCTCACATTAGTAAATTTCATTCCTTGATACATCAGTTGGATGGTATAAATGAAGAAATAAAGGAAAATGATGCAAAATCCATTCTTTTAAATAGTATGCCAAATAGTATGTCTCACAAGGTATTCACCCTAAGAAAAATCAATCCAAGTCTAGAAAGTATTATATCCACATTGCTTGATGAAAGAAACAAACATGTTTCAGAAGAATAAGTTGTATTGACTACACAAAACAAAGCTAGTACTTCTTACAAAAAATATAAACATATGACAAAGTTCAAACATGCAAGTGGCACATGTTTCTATTGTAAAAAGACAAGGCATGTAGTACCAAATTGCAAATAGAGAGCATAAGATATTCTTGATGGAAAGTTGCAAGATAATGCTTTGATAATTGAAGGAAAGGACCACACTTCAAGTGATGAATACATTCCACATCAAAGTGACGAAGAATATGTGTACTAATTTCTAGTTTTCCTCTATGCCAGTACTAAAGGGGGGGGGGGGTGTTAGAATTTAATACTTGATATATATAGTTAAATAAATAAATTAACATGCTATTGTTAATTTAATAAATAAATTTGGTTTTGGTAGTTATATTCCCGTAACTAGTTTTATACGGGAATACTGGCTTTATAAAACCAATACTATGTAATAGATTTTGTGTGTAATGTGAATGATAGAATTTTGATTCAAGAGCAATCTCGTTTTTTCCTCTCTCATTTTAATAGTATTAGGGGAATTTCCCCATTCATCCTTTACTAAGGAAATATATGTCCTCACCTTTGTAGATGAATTTAAAAAAATGCACTGGCCTACTTTCTTAGACAAAAATAAGAATTCTTTGACAAGTTTTAAGATTTCAAGGCACTAGTTGAGAAACAATCAAGGAATGCCTTCAATATTCTTTGAACTGATAATGGGGGGTATATATCAATATTCAATTTGAATAGTTTTACATAGTAGAGGGGATATACATGTAACAAATAGTTTCTTATACTCACCAACAAAATGGTGTTGCAAAACATAAGAACAAATCCTTGAAAGATATGGCTAATTGTATGATACACTCCAAAGGTCTTACACCACAATATTGGGAAGAATTAATCAATTGTGCTTGCTACATACATAACACAATTCCTTACAAAGCCTTCAAGGGTATCAATCCCTTTGAATCTTGGAAAGGAAGAAAACCATCAGCTGAGCACTTAAAGGTCTTTGGATCTCTAGCTATGGCACAAATACTTCAGCAACATCGCAAGTCTATGGATCCTCAATCCAAACCTTACATCTTTGTAGGTTATCTGGATGGTGTAAAAAGGATATCAAATTCTCCACCCAACCATACATGAGTTGTTCATTGAGATAAGTGTTAAGTTTTAGGAGGGTCTTATTGAATCTACACTTGACATTTCTCCTTTTTATTGAGGGCTCACTTGGTTTTGATGATTCTTTTAACAACTTTGATAATCCATAATAGGTTCGTGAGGAAAAGACTTCTTTTGATAGTGAGGACAATGATGGGGAGACAAATTCATCTACTACATCACATGCTTTGGAGGGTGATATTTTAGCACCTAACTCACCCACTTCCCACCTTCTTTGGGTTAGAAAAACACTTGATAATGCATGCACTTGGGCAGGAAATCTAGCAAATGGTAAACGTACACAATCATGATATTAGAATGGGCCACATGATTTCCTAGTCTCTATCTCTAATCAACAAAAAAATCAACAAGAATTAGGCATACTTGAGTGGAATAGGGCTATGCAGGAGGAATATGATTCCTTACTCAAAAATCACACTTGAGACTTGACTTCACTTCCTAAGGGAAGGAAGATGGTTTGATGCAAGTGGGTCTATTGGACCAAGTTTGCAACTTATGGGTTAACTGATATGTACAAGGCACAACTGGTTGCCAAGGTTTTTTCACATGTTGTTGGCATTGACTACATTGAGACCTTTGCACCCATGGCCAATATGACCTATATTCGACACACACTAGCTATTGCCACTGCATATGGCTGGGATGTGCATCATATGGATGTGAAGAGTGATTTTCTTCATGGAAACCTTTAGTAGGAGATCTACATGGAGCAACCACAATGGTTTGTTCATGATTCATCTTGAGTGTGTAGACTTAGTAAATCCTTTTATGACCTCAAACACGCCCCTAGGCCTAGGGATTGGTATTCCAAGATATATTCCTTCTTGATTTTGGTTTCACTCGATGCCATTTGAATCATAATGTGTGCAACAAGATGATTCATTATTGATACTAGTACTCTATGTTGATGATTTACTAATCACTGGGAGTTCTTCATTTACTATTGCAGTAGTGAAGTCAACTCTCTAGAACAAGTTTGACATGATTGACTTGGGGTTACTACATTACTTCCTTGGCATTGAGATTTCACGGTTTGATACAGGGATCACTCTTTCTTAACCCAAGTACATTGATTTTATTTCTCGATTTCAAATGGTTGACGACAATCCATTTCTCTCTAGGGTCAAGCTTGAGGCTGACAATACTACACCATTGGTTGGTGCTACCTTGTATCACTAACTTGTTGATAGTCTCATTTATTTGATTCACACCATACTTGGAATTTCATATCTTGTCAGCATGCTTTTGAAATTTATGTAGGAGCCTCATGAGTTGCATTGGAAAGAAACTAAGAGGATCCTTCACTATCTTTAGGGTACTATCAAATTTTGGATTCACTACAACGTTGTCATAGAAGTTGATTTGGTTGGCTATACAAATTTAAATGGGTTTGGTGATTCTAGGACTCAAAAGTACACTTTAGGTCGCAGTTTCTCCCTTTGATCTAATCCTATCATTTGGTCTAGATAGAAGCAAAATGTTATTGCTTTGTCTTCCACAAAGGTCGAGTATTGGGGAGTTGTTAATGTAGTCATCGGGTCTATTTGGCTTCAGGTTATTCTCATTGAGTTTGGTATTTCCTTTAGGCATCCTATAGTCATTTATTGTGACAATAAGATTACTATCTAGATATGCAAGAATTTAATTTAGCACCAACAAAAAAACACATTGAGATTCATATGCATTTCATTTGGGAGCTCATTCATGGTTAGATCATTGACTTAGTCTTTTGCTAGTCTTCAGAGCAAGTTGTTGACACCTTCACCAAACCTTTTATTGAAAGGAAGTTCATTCATCTACAAGCTCGTCTTGGGGTGCAGTCCACTTCATTAGCAACATCATCCTTGGGGGGGAGTTTTCTCCCATAGGGTTTCTCCTTTTCTTTATGAGGTTGCATTATACTTGGGTATCTTACCAGGCCTTGTTATCGGGACCCAATATTTTGTACCCATCTAAGTTGTGCTTAAGGGGGAGTTTTCATGTAAAATTCTTGTTTTACCCCATTAATAGGATTTATTTTACACTTGTAGGTTAATCTTGCTTGGGTGGCGAGTTGGTAGTGTTGATGCGTGTTTTGTGACACACACGAACACACTAGAATAAAGTGTCCGGAGATGCTCTATCCTCTCTTGATAAAAATCACCTTTCGTGCTAAGATTGCTAGATAGATCACAAGGTAATTCCAATGTTTCTAAGTTGGGGTGCGGATAGGCTCTGTGGTAGTATGAGGTTTGCTGGTAACCCAAGGGGGCATAGTACTTCAGTAGTTTACTTTGAAAGCAAGGGTTTGAATGTCGTGTTGTATCTTTTTGGATTTTCTGATTTTGGATTAAAAAAAAATGAAAAAAAAAGGAAAGGGGTGAGAAATCTTATGCTAATCCTAAGGAACTAGGAGACGGTAACGATCAAATGCAACTTAAAGGAAACCATGCTTTGCTTCGTCTTGAAAAACAACAACTACACGAAAGCAGGTGCAATCTTTTGGGATTTATGCTTGAGATTTTTCACTATAAATAACACCATCAATTCGAACAATATTATTTAAAGTAAACGTTTTAAAAGCATTTATATCAAGAGCTCAGTCTAACTTTGCACATCAAATGAAAAGCATTCATTTGAAAAAAGTATGAGCTAAGTTACTTTCAATCCTCACCATCAATCTTTCACTCCATTAACAAATAAATTTTAATCTATAACAATCCTACGAGAAAGAGCAAATATGCAACCATGCTCCCATTTGACAATAAAGGTTTCAAAGCAACTCATGCAATTATGAATTTTATTATCTCAATGGTTTTCACAACAATTTCATACAACTCTTCTCTTACTTCTAAAAGAAACTAATTCTAACTCAAAAAAAAAAAAAAAATCTCTAATCCTCTGATAACAATTTTTCTGATTTCTTCCAATCGTTTGAAATGAAAAAGAAAGGGTACTTATAGAATTCCACGATACAATGAATGGACGAGATTGAAACAAAATCAAGGGCCCAGATTCAAACAAGAAAACCCTAATTAGGGTTGCCAAAACATCGATCAGTTAATTGATAGATAAGTCACCCACTGGCGGTTGTATCCCTATCCACTCATGCAATGCTTCGTTCGACGAACCTAGACACAATGGCACCAATCTCCTCGATGGTAATGTCTGGCAAGTTGCTGACATTGTATTCCAGCAGGTCCAAACTGTCCGCACAATCAGCAAAGACAACTGCCCATTCTGGTTCGTGCTGCAAGAAAGTACCACGGATAGTCAATAGGTCAAATGCTTTAGTCAGATTTTCGCCCAAAATTGGCATGATGGAGAAAATATTTTGCACTTCCCTTTGCATATTATCCAGCCACAAGTCATTTTCTCGAACAATATCCTTGTTCAATATATCTGCAGCCATATGAAAGATACCATTTTGGATGCTCCTTATTTGCTCATCGACCTTGATACTTTTTGCCTTAACCTTTTCAAGTACTTCCCTACGGGAGACCAATGCGCAATACCAGTTGCTGAAGTCGTAAGCCACCCCAGCTGCAATAATCTTCTTGTCAATCAGCCTTTGCTTAGGAATTTTCCTTATATCACGGAGGCAGGGAATGATTCTGTCTTGCAAGTTTTGCAATCCGTCCCATGCCTCAGTCAAATTTGCAATCGTTGTGAGCAGGGAAGAAGTTTGCCCATGAGCATGTACTAACTTCTCCACAAATGCCATTACTTCTCCCTCTTTTCTTGCCATCCATTCTTGTGTTTCCCTGGCAGTAGTTAGTTCTTTCTCAAGACTTTCTACCGGTTCTTGTTCATGTTGGCCATGCAAAGAGTCTGTTTATCTTCGTACAATTTCTGCGCATCCTCCTTCGACCGGTAGTATGTTCGGTGGTAAGCCGGAATACCAAATGTTTCCTGTACAACCAACTCACCCTAGTATGCCAATACTCTGCCATCAGGCGCCTCAATTTGTCTTTCTTCAGCGTTATAGTGCAAGGCGCATTCTACCATCAACTCCGGACACTCGACTGCTGGCGGAAATCCTGCAGCTTGAACTATACCATTTCGCATCATCCTTTGCGCAATTGGAGTTGGCATGCGCGTGTCACTTTCGTACATTCTTTTTTGAAATTCCTCCAAGTCAACATGGCCGAGATCAGTGTCCGCAACATTCTTCCATTTGGAGATAATTTTAGACTCCAGCTGCACACCTTTGCTTGCAAACTTCATTTTCTTCTTTGATGATTCTCCGTCGTTCAACATAAATCTGCAAAAGAAAAATTTAATAATCAGAAATTATTTACGCATAAATAAATTCTAGCAAACTCAATGAGTTAATTCGTGAAAACAACCGTTGCTGGAAATGAAAGAATTAAATCACTCGCAAAGAGAAAACTTTGTCAAAAATAGAGGAAGTAAAGTCTGCCTGTCAATGAAAACTATGTTGCTACTGAAGTAAATTCGCACTTTCAGCCTTTTACTTCTCAAAAAATATAAAACTTCACAAACTTCTCTGCCTTAACAAATTTTCTCAACTTTGCTTTCGAAAGAATGAATGAAAATGAAATGCAAAGCCAATTTAAGGCTGAAAAAATCGACCCATTTAGCAAAAATTAATTGTTTCCAATTAATTCAGTTTGAACTCGGCTGGCACTTGTCTTTCGAATGGCAATTTCCGTCTCTAGCATAAGTTTTTAAAGAAAGTTTCTAATTTCGTTGCCAGTTGAGTGAAGTTTATTCTTCTTCTTTCTTTTCTCAGCAATTTGCCTAGAGAAATTCGAATTTTCTCATTAAATGGGTTTTGGAAAATAAAATATTAAAATAATATTTTATGTGTTGTTTCCAACCCGTTTGTTAAAAATAATTAAATAATAAAATTTAATTATTTCTTTAGTCCAAAGGCAAGTTTGAATTTTTTAAATCTCTCTGTGCCTCTGCGAATTTTAATCTTACTAAGAGATTTTTTTACTTAGGCGAATTTCAACTTTGCCAGACATACCATTTGATTTTTTAATTAAATTTCCAATCGTCTGGACTTAGGCAAATTTTTAAATCTTTTGATTTTTTCTAGGCAAACAATTAAATCCTTGCTCTTCCAAGTATTTTTAATGCCATACATGACTCCAGCGTACTTGCCTTGTGCAATTTTTTCACTTTATCCATGCTTGAGCGAATTTTCACTAGTAATTGTCATTTAATTTCACAAAATGGCGAATTTTCCTTGTATTTTCACCATCTCCAATCATCTTGGAGCGCACCCCTTTGCATTTCACCCCTTTCTAGCCTTCTTGGAGCGGACTTCACATGTAATTTGCAATTTCTTCTAGGATGGGCGGACTTTGACTTGTCTTTGCCATCTTTCCCTTGCAAGCTGCTGGGCGGACTTTGCATAGCTTTTGCAAGTGCATGGGCGGACTTCATATACCTTTTGCAAGTGCATGGGCGGACTTTGTCTTCACTTTGCAATTTTCATCTCCCATATCCTTGGAGCGGACTTTGTCAATGTTTTGCAACTTGCAACCTCCTTGGAGCGGACTTTGATTTGCATTTGCAACCTTTCCATGTGTTGGGAGGACTTTGAATGCCTTTTGCATTTTGCACATGCTAGGTGGACTTGCCAACTTTCATGCCATTAACCTTGGAGCGGACTTTGTCTACACTTTGCAACTTGCACCTCCCAACTTCTTGGAGCGGACTTGCCAACTCTCCTGCATGTTTGCCTTGGGGTGGACTTTGTTCTCTTTTTGCAATTTTTTACTTGCAAGTGTTTGGGCGGACTTCATTTATTCCTTGCAATCTTCTCTTGCACATGCTAGGCGGACTTCATTTATTCCTTGCAAGTGCTTGGCGAACTTCACCATTTTTTTGCAGCTTGCACATGGCGGACTTTGCTTGTTCCTTGCAATTTGTTATTTGCACTTCGCCATTTTTATCTTCTTCATGCATGTCCATGCCTTAGGCGAATTTTCAGATTTTCAAACTTTCACCCATTTTTCCTTGCAACCTTTTGAAGTCGATGTTTATGAAGCCATGACCTGCATACTTTCCCGAAATAGAAACTTTCTAAAAATAGAAAAATTCCAAAAATAGAAACTTTCTAAAAATAATCCCTAAAAAATAGGGATCCCAGAATGTATTAAAAATGCCAAAAAAAAGTCCCTAAAAAATAGGGGCCCGGGATGGAAACCCTAAAATTTAGGAAGTGTCAGAATTGACTGAACGGATAGTCGATCTTCGTCCACAAGGCCTTCTAAGTGCTTTGGCAATGTTCTATCATTGATTTGGGTTCACAATCATTTCTTGACTCAGATGACCTTCAAAATTTCAAATTTTAAGTACCCCGCCAAAAAGACCAAAACTCAGAAGCAAAACCATCAGAGGGAAAACTACTAGGGTCCCCATTTGCAATGGGGCGATGTGTGAAAAGGTCACAACAGGTAGTTAGGAAGGTATTTATCTCACAATTTTTTATGAGTTTGAACAAAACTTTCCCTCCAATTTTTGGAATTTGGTTTGCTCAAAATTTATTTATATACTCCTCATTTCATCAATGCAAAGACATTTTCAGCCTACAATTTTGTGTTAAATTGATATTGGTATTTCATCCAGATTTCCTAGCTCCATTTTCAAGAACTAGGAGTCATCTCATTTTTTCTCTCTTAGAGATACTAAGGTCAATTTATCTCCTAAGCCTCTCAATCTTCACATCTCCAATGATTGTATATAAGACATCTCTGGGAAACTTGGCTCTACGTCTATTGTTTTTTGAAGAATGGGAAAATGTCCTTTAGTGGAATATTTTTTGGGTTTGGTGCAAAGAAAATTGGTGCAACATCCAGAGTCTCCTAAGGTGGTTCTTCTTGATAATGGCTTCTTTCCTATCATCTACCACTCTTCATTTGATTGCAATTTTTCTCTGAATAATGGTCCTTGTTTTATGGAATTTTAGGTTTATTTATGACTCCTTGGTCCCCCTTCTTTGGTCCAACTATTGAGAGAATTTCCAATATCTCGATTTGGTTGCATCTTTACATTCTTCCTTTGATTATGAGGGATTTTGGGCTCATTGAAACCTTGGTCAACCAAGTGGGAAAATAAATCAAAATTGATGAGGGATCTCTCAATGGTGCACAAAGATTTTCCAAAATTTGTAAGATGATTGAGATATCCAATCCTTTATCACACATGGTTAGAATTAACTCTTCACATGGTTTGTGGTTGCAATACATTAATTATGAGGGCATTTCAGAGCGTTGTTTTAGATGTAACCAAATGAGGCACAAAATTGTAGGCAATGTTAAATCTACATCAAGTCTCCAAATTGTTAACCTAAAAAAATGGGTCCACAAAATATGGCAACCTTGATCCTAACTTTATTTGGTAGAATCATGGGATTTTCATGGATTACTCGCAACCCTCCTCTAGCAATGCAGTTGTTGGGTCTTGTTCTAAACATGCTGATTTGTCATGTGGTGTGGCTATGAGCCCTTTGGTGAATCTTTTGACACTCAACAAACCTCTAACGGTAAGGCTAATTCTCAATAGCATAACATCCATTTTTTTGATGATGAAGATATCCTTCTTCATGTTTCCTTTGAGGAGAACAATCCTAGTATTAATGAAATTTGGGTGGATGAAGATGATCTGGCATGCATTGATATCACCAACATCACCCAAACTATGAGTAAGATTCTAGACCAAACATTAATAATCTAGGCAAGTGATGTGGTAGGAAATCTAAGGAAATAACTTAAGAATGGAAGCTCAAGGTTCTATTGATGAGGGCTCCCAATGGACTATGGAAGTTATCCTTACCAGGAGCAAACAAAAGTTTTAAAAAATGACATCTTTCTAGCCTCCATCATCTATGTGGAGTTATTTCCTTTGGCTTGTTTTGTTTGGAGGGAAAGTTTGTTAATATGTTGCTTTTGATGGTGCTCATTTGTGGGCACTTCCTTTGTCTTACTTTTCTCTTCACTGCTCTGTGGGTTTGCAACCTTTCTTGTTTGATATGTTATTATTTATGGGAGTGGGCCCTCATCCCACAACTTGCTAATAAAAAAAGATTAATATAAGAAAAATAGTTTTCTTTTACAATCTTAATTAAGATTAATACGAATATTATTTTTAATATCTATTTACATTATTAGACATAACATAGATAAGAACTATTTTATTTTAAATACTTTATTTTATATTTTATTGAAGAACTATTTTATTTTTCAATAATAATATAATAAATTGTCAACTTTCAAAAAATTATAAGAAAAAGAATTATTTAGTTCCCAACTTTTATTTGAAGAGTTATTTTATTTTTCTATCTAAATATCATTTTAAATATCTATTAAAATTATTAAATAGTTCTCAATGGGGTTGTGCTTAAATGACAAGGCCATATGGTTCTCAAGATGAAGATCCATGTTCGAATCCCCACAAGTGACATCTTAAGTTGGAATTCCCAGTGGTGGCTCTTAGACTTCCATAGTGGCTTCTTGGTTGAATAAAGTTGAATAAGTGCTTCTAAGTTGAACATGTTGAAGGGGAGGAGGTCCCCCTTATGACCTCCATTGGTGTGGGGCCAATCTAAATAATCCCTTCTTATCGATAAAAATAAAATAAAACAATAAATAAATAAGTAAGAAAAGATATAAGTACTATTTATTTTAATGTTTATTCAAGAATTATTTTATTTAACATTATTTATTTTGAAGGATTATTTTATGTCTTAATAATTACAAATAATTAAAATAAATGATCTACTTCAATTTTTATTTCAAGATTTTTTTTGCAATAAATAAATAATATATTTGTAAATAATAATAAAACAATTAACTAAATTTAATATTATTTATTTCACTTATCAATTGTCTTTAAGAATATTTTTTCATTTTTTATTACTTAATAAGACATAATTAATAGTATATTTATTATTAAATGACATTACCACTATTATGCTTATTATTAAATATCTTTAATTTGACATGTAAATAAATGTCAATTTAAATTAAGGGGCTTTTATCAACACACTCACACCATTACAATCCATCTATTATTGTCAATATAATTGCACCTCTCAACAACTATACCACTTATACAAAAATGGTGTTGAGTGGGAACTGAAGTGAAGGCATCGATTCCAAATTCAATGGAGATGCATAAACAAATTTAGAGGATGAGGTTGCCAATGTTTCTTGGGACGGTGTTGAAGAGGATAAATTGCTACTAGACCTTTTTCTCGAGGCTTAGTTGTTGGATATTTTTCATGTCTCCCTTGAGGCTTCTAAGCTCGTGCTTGTGTCAGATGAGCCTTCATTTAATTTATATTTCAACCTACATAAGGGGTTCCTTCCCTAGGTGGTTGCCCTTGTTTCCCTCCTAGCTATTCTAGTTGCTCAAGCGGCTGTTGGGTAAGGGTTCCTTTTTAGTGGGAGAACTGATAGGGATGCATCATGAATGCTTTCTCCTCCATAATGAGTGGAGTTCTTGCATAAATTTAGTGATGCGGTTATATTTGATGCTCCCCATGTTCATATCTTTGATGTTTTCAATAATAATTCATTTCCTCTTGTGTAGGACTAATATGTCACACCTTGTCTTGGTGATGGTTTGACTCTATTAATGAGAGAGTTGGTTGTTGAGCCTTCTCTTTGTTCAAACATTGGCATATAAGGGGTTCCTTCTCTAGGAGGTGGCCCTTGTTTCCCTCCTGATTATCTTGGCCACTCAAGTGAGCGAAGGGGATTGTTTCCTATTTAGTGGTTGCCTTGGATGAGATGCATTGCATTTGCCTAAAATTTGTGTATGATTGCAATGAAGGGGTTTTCATCTCTATTGTGGCTTCCCAAGATCATAAATGTGATGGTATGTTTCCCATTTTAGTTCCTTTCGTGCATAACTTAGATTTGTCCACACCTCCTAGTCTTGGCGATGGTTTTGCTTTGATTACAAGGGTTGGGAAGTCCCTAGTGGTGCGTGAAGGTTCTTCCTCTCTTGGGCTTATCACTTGTAGGGGTTACAAGTACCTTACTACGGATGTTCTTTATGCCTCTTTAAGGATTCATGGCGTTTTGGTGGGAAGAGCTTCTATCGGTATGCAATCATACCTTATTGGGAGATTCTTTAGTCCTCAACTAAACATTAATGTTATTCGTAATTGGGTGTCCAAATGTTGGAATGTTTCAGGTCAACTTCATGTTGTGGCCTTGTTAAATAAATTCCTCTTACTCTCCTTTCAATTCATTTAGGAAAGCTCTAGAGTTCTACAAGGATGCCTTTGGTTTCTTAGTAAGGCATGTCTTCATTTAAAAATATAGGCTATTGTGTTTGATGCTACCAAGGTTAACATGGTTTTTATTTGGGTTAGGCTTCCAAATCTCCCATTGAAATTCCAAGATGAAAGTACAATTCAAGGTATTGCTAATGCTATTGGTTAGTGTGTTGTCATTGAAAATGTTACAAAATCTTGGAAAAGTTACATTTTTGCTAGATTTTGTGTTATGTTGAAACCAATAAGGTTTTTACAAAGAAAATTAAATTATTCTCCAAGTTAGGTGTTTGGGAGAAAAAAAATCATTTTTGAGAAATCTTAGCTGATTCAAGTCCATTATCACAAAGTTGGGCACTTCTCTATCATGTGCCAAGATCTTCGTCATGAAAAAGAGCACTCTAGGATGAGTTAAGAAGGATCCAAATGCACTTGGGTTGTTCTTTAAGGACAAGACTCTAGTCGAGGTGTGTCCTTAGTCTCTGTACAAAGGGAAGATGTTGGAAACCATAGAGGGATCCCCACAAAAGAAAAAAGGAAAACCTAAAGTTGTGATTGAGAGTCCTTCAATTGAGATTGGTACTTCTTCGAAAAAAGGTAGGACAATCCATTTTAGTCATGCTCCTCTTCAGAGCCCTTTGGTGAGGTTTGGATTCAAATTACTTGATTGTTTGTTTGGCATCCCTCTTCTATAGATTCAATGTCTTTACAGCTTGATGTTATTTTTTGGGGTCCTTTTTAAGCTCATTCCTTTGTTGGTCGTTAATCCATAATCTTTATTGTTGATCTTGTTGTAAAATATTTTAGGATCAATTCGAAACCCGTTTCTAATTCAAAATCCAATAAAAACATTCACCTTAATCAAAAACAATAATTTTACAACATGAACATCTTTTACATAATTAAAACAAATTTAAAAAAATATTCACATATCCATCAAAGAATTGATTATTACACAAATTCACTTAGAATTTTCTCTAAATATCTTTAATGTGACTGAAGGAAAAATAACAATGTTTCGTGACACTAATTTTTTCATAAAATAGAGAAAATGGTCAAAAATCATCCTTTTTGCATCATGAAAGAATCTATTAACACTAAGAGTTTTCAATTTCCTTACGTCCAATTTTTTGAATTGAGTCATGAAAACGACTTGTGAATATGTGCATTGAGACCTTTCCCATCAGTAACTAAAGTTTTTTTTTTTGTTTCTTTCTTTGAAAACTTGACCTTTTGTGGACTTTACATCCTCAGGTAACAACCATTGTGCTTCTTGGTGGGACGACGATTTGATAATATTTATACGAACATGGTATTAAATTGGTTGCAACTATCTTTTTTTAAATTTATTGTGCATCACATTAGATGATTGGACTCAATTAGAGTTAAAAATAGTAGTTCTATCTTAGAAGGAATAAAACTTTACTCCAATTGGTTGCAACTTCTAAGAGAGAATTACTAGTTTTAACTCTAATTGAGTCCAATCAACAATTACAAAGGAATAGACCTTTACTTCAGTCAACTTTGCTCTAATTAGACGATGATTGGACTCAACATGGCATTGAATTGGTTCCAACTATCCTCCTCCAAGGAACATACTTTTACTCCAGTCAGCTTTAGGCAAGGCTAAGGAGGTGATTTTTTGAAGGTGAGAGTATCTTAAACATGTCCTCTTTCAAGGAGTAGATCTTGGATAGAAATGCGTTTTTTATTTTTTTATTTTTTTGTCAAATTTGTTGCTTCATAAATAAGTAGGAATATTAGTATGATAATGAGATTAAGTTTTCAATCTATAATATTTTGTTCAATTTTTTTTTTTGTTGTGTCAATTTTTTTTTTTTTTCCGTATACAAGTTGGTTTGCTAACTTGATAATAACGTCATGATTGTTTCTTTTGTAAATAAGTAGGTTTCTTAATATGATAATATGGTTAATCTTTCAATGTACAATATTTTGTTCAAATTCTTCTTTTGCTTGTTTCAAAATTGTTGATTTTTTTGTAATTAAGTGGGTTTGTTAATCTGATAATGAGGTTAAGCTTTCAATGTACACTATTTTGTTCAAATTCGTCTTTTGCTTATGTCAAATTTTATGTTTCTTTTGTAAGTAAACATGCTTGTTAACCTGACATAAAGTTAAGATTTCAATCTACAATATTTGATTCAAATTCTTCTTTTGCTTGTGTCAAAATTATTGTTTCATTTGTAATTAAGTTGGCTTATTAATCTGATACTAAGATTAAGCTTTGAATGTGTATTATTTTGTTTAAATTTTTTCTCTTACTTATATCATAATTGTTGTTTCTTTCATAATTAAATAGACTTGTTATTTTGAAAATAAAGTTGTTTTTTATATATAATATTTTGTTCAAATTCCTCCATTATATCATGCCACATCATTGTGGCAATTCTAGCAATCCTTTGTGTTGGAAGATATTGAATACATCTAATAGTAAAAGATTTAAATTGCACATGATTGATTTTAAATTGGGACCATTTCATTCATTTATAATTCTAAAAGGTAATTAAAACCATTTTTTAGAAGATGAAAACCTATTTGCCTTTCCAGACAACCATGGAGATATTTTACACTTGCCATTTCCTTTTTCTTACCATACAGATATGACCACATATCTTTGTAGGCTCCCTTGATGATTATGACCTATAACATATAAGCAATTCATATACCTTAAAGAACATTCAATCAACTATAGCTTAAGAAATGTTTGATCATGTCCCTTAGCTCATTCAAATAGATTATAATTATTATACATTAGCAATGGTACATATGTGTATATATATATGTACAATGCAGTGGATACGAATAAGCAAAAAAATTACTATCAATTGTTGTTCATAGTATAGTGTGATGGTTAAATCATGGTAATTATTAAGGTTCAAATCTCTGTTGGGATATTGTGATTGTGAACATTGTGTTCTCATTGATCCATTGTACCACATTGATGTTGTTGCTATTCATGCCAATGACTTAGAGCTCCAAACCTTTACTATGTTGGTGTGCTTGTGGACTTTGTGCCCCTATTTGGCTACTAAGTTCGCAGATATAGATTATTCATATTAATGTTGTGCATTCATGATGGGGAAGAGGTCCTCCATTTGTAGCCTCACTTGACTCGGGCCAAACTAACTTTTTTTTGTTACCGATCAAAATAAATAAATAAATAAAAGTTCAATTCAATTAGACCTCTTGTCATTGAATTGTGCTCTAAAAGCACGCTTGTTCACAAATTGAACTAATCCATCAGATAAATAACATACAACTTCAAAAAAACATAGTAAAAGATTTCTTACCATGTGCATTGTGCCCATTTAGATTATATATTACCCGGGGTTGTAATTTATTCCTGTAAGTAGTAAGAATTTTTTAAGATATTAGAAAAAATGGTTTTTAAATAGTGGTGGGAAATGTTTAGGAACTAATGAGGTTATTAAGTACTTAAGTATTCTATTTTCTCTATTTCTATTTTAAATTTAATCATGGAGTTCGATGATAGATAAAATTAAAAATAAAATTGTTAAATGGAATAATAAATTGTTATCTTGGTTGGAAGATTTTAGCTGTCAAAATATTTTTCTTCTTATTTTTTATATTTCTTTTCATGTTAGTTAGCATCATTCTAGTCAATATCTCTTTCTAAAAGAACCATGGAGTTTGATAATGGATAAAGTTAATAACAAAATTGTTAAATGGAATAATTATTTGCTATCTTGGTTGGAAGATTTTAGGTTTTTCAAAAGATTTCTTCTTCTTATGTTTTATATTTATTTTCATGGTTATTATTGCCATTTTAGTCAAATTAATTAGGGGTTGAATGTTAAAGCAACTAAAAAAAGGCTTATCATTTCCTAGCAAGAGTGTATTAAGCCTAAAAGGTTGGGGAGATGGGGTTGAGGGATATGTTCTTACATGATGTAGCTCTAACTTCAAAATTATACAAGCTATAAAGAGTAGTGAACCTTATAAATAACTTGTTAGGCTAAATTCATTTAATGGTTTTCTTAAAGGGAATTAGGGTTGGTCTAATTTATATTTATGGGATATATTTTTAGTAATTTTGATTCCAAATCTTTTGGTTTTAATATATTTTGCTCCATTTGAAAATCTTGATAGTTGGTTAAAAGTTTTATTAGAAACATGAAATTTTTGTAGTTGGTTACAAGTTTTATTAGAAACATGAATTTTTTGTTGATAACAAAGTTAGTAGTTTTATATCTATTTGATTGCCTCTAAATGATTTTTTTTCTATTCTTACTAATACTAGAGGGTGTTTTGCTACTTGGTGGACTATTTGTTTGATAATGGTGTTTTAATGCACAAAGAAGGCTATTCGGAATAAATTTGATATTCCTAAGAATCAAAATTATACCTTTATTATGATCAAGAATGCGAGTTTGAGTGACAATCCAAATATTATGCAATGGAATGATAATTTATGGAATTACATTAAATGGGTTGGAGGCACGATATTTTTTCAAGCTACTCCTAAATATTCATATGCCTTGTTGACCTTCTCTATTGATTGGAATTTTTTTCGATGGTTGTTGTTTTATAGACTTGTAGTTAATTCTAATTCAAGATCTAAATCTTGTCTTGTCTATGGTGGTATTGAATTTTTTGTGTATTTTTTTTATGAATGTCCTTTTGAAAAGCTTATTTGGAAATATTTTTTTCTTGTTTGGTAATCTTGTATAGGTAGTCACTCGATTGATTGGTGTGATATTTTAGTTGGTTTTATGCATTGTAATAATCCTTGGCCTAAATACTTGGATAAGTTATGGCTCGTTACCCCTTCTAAAATGCTTTGGCATATTTGAATTGTTAAGAATATGGATGTCTATCAGAATTGTTTTGTTTGTTGATTTCTATATGTAAGTCAAATTATCTAAATGTTGCAAATAATGTGGCTATGTAGGCTCATAAGAATAAGGATGATGTTAAGATATTTTACTTGGTAGGATGCATATTCCACAGTCTGAGAGTTCAAATGAAGGGGTTGAATTCTCATTTCGCATTGTTGTATGTGTTAGGATTAAGGTGCCATTCACCTTGTATATCCTTTGTAAAATATTTTATTGTATTCCATCTTTGGAAAGTGTACATAGACACATAGTGTTAGGGGATAAATAATTATCTCCCAAAACTTAATTGTAAATATATTCATCATGGAAAGTGAGGTTAATAAGCAACTGTAAATTAAATAAATATTGTAAATTGATTATCCTTTTTCAAGGTGGATGAATAGGAGAGGAAAAGGACAATCAAGTGACTGTTGGAATTCCATATTTTGTGCCTTTTTGGTTTCACCAAATGGGATGCCTAGCTTGGAGGATAAATTGACTGTTCATATTCCAGAACTGACCTGTCATAAGGATGATGTTAAGAGATTTTACTTGGTAGAATTCCAATCCTAGAGTTTGAGATCTCAAAAGAAGAGGTTAAATCCTCATTTGGAATTGTTGTATGCTATTGATTGCAAAAGCAAAAGGATATTAAGGCTGCCTCTAGCCATGACATGAGTCTAAATTGTATTGATGTTAAATTGGGTAGTGTTTCTTCTATCTCTTAGGTTGGTATTGGTGTTGTTGAGGTTGTTCCTAATAAGCAAGTCCCCAAGGTTTTTTTGAAAAACTTAATGTAATTCCAATTGGGGGATGCTTGATTGGTATTGATGTTGTTGAGGTTGTTCCTAGTAAGAAGGTCCCCAAGGTTTTTCCGAAAAACTTAATGCAATGCCAATTGGGGGATGCATATGATGATACTGATGATGTTCAGTCTACTTTTCATGATGTTCATGTTACATGCATGAGCACATTACTAAAAAGGTGGATAAAATCACAAGTTGGAATATGAAGTTTCTTATTTTTGCTATTCATGTCTAAATGGTTTTAGAAACCATCATGATTTGTAGTTTCTCGCATGCCTATATATTTAGTGCTTAACTTGAAGAAAAAACAAGTTAATTTATAGGTTGTTGAAGCCATGAAGTGTTGCAATGATTCAGAGAGAGAAGTTGTATTGATGTAACTCATTTGAAGGATTAAGACAAGTTTTGGATCTCTTTGGGTGTGGAGTTTTTTTCTACAAGGGTTTCTCCATGTAATTCTTGAGTTATGGTTGCATTATATTGTAATCTATTTTCATCTATGATTTATTGCTACCTATTTACTTGGATGCATAAAATTATCTACATATTATCACTATAAAGTTTTATCCTGATTTTTAACATTTGGTATCAGAGCCAAGTTGGCTTGATTAGAGAAAGGAACACCTTACTTGGAATGTTTGATTGGGTTTTTTGTTATATTTGGAGTGTGTTTTTTTTCTTGTAGTTTCAGATTTGATGTGATAAGAGATCATGGCTAGCTCATCTCAATTGGACATTGAAAAGTTAAATGGTACTGGGTATGAGCTTTGGAAGTTAAAGATGGAGGATCTCCTAGAAGAAAGAGATCAATGGATTGTTGTTAATAAGAAAAAGAAACCAAATAATGTGTCGAATGAATACTGGATTAAATTAGATAAATAGGCTTGTGGCACTATTCATTTATGTTTATTTGATTTTGTTCTATTAAATATTTCTAATAAGACCACTGCATCTAAATTATGGAATATAATACGAGAGATATACCAAACTAAGAGTCTCATTAACAAGTTATTTTTGAAAATAAAGTTATATTCTCTTAAAATGAATGATGAAGACTTGATTGCAAAACACTTGAATTCATTTAATTTAATCTTGAGTCGGTTATAGTCAATTAATGTAAAGATAAATGGGGAGGATAATGTATTTTACTAGATTATGTTCACTACTTGAATCTTGGGATAATCTTATTGTTGCAATCGACGGTTCTTTTTCAGATGATCTGAAGTTGGATGCCCTCATTGCCACTCTATTTTTAGAGGAAATAAGGACTTTAGAGGGATCTAAAGATGCATTGCATGTACAAGGCATATCTAAGAAGAAAGGTAAGGACAAGAAGAAAGGTGACAAGGAAAAATTTAATGATCGTTGTAAGTCTAAGGGAATTCAAAAACACTTGGTAATAGTAGATTAAGTTGTTGGAACTGTGGTAAATAGGGGCATCTCAAAAAAGAATGTAAGAATAAAAAGAAAAATAATGATGATTCCTCTATAGATAAATTCTTTGATGAAACTACTGATGCTTTTATTATTTATGCTAATATGATTTATGATGAATCTTACTTAATAGATTCAGGTGCATCCTACCACATGATTCCTCATAAGGAATGGTTTTTAACATATTCAAATTATGATGGTGGGAAGTTTTCCTCAAGGATAATAGCACACAAAAAATTGTAGGTCAAGAGGAGTTAAAATTGATTTTTAGTGATGGAAGGGTTAAAACCCTTAAAGATTGCACATCCCTGGTTTAGCTAGAAATTTAATTTTTGTATCTAAAATGAATGATTCATGGGCGTATGTTACTTTTGAAAAGAGTGGTTGCAAGTTAAGCATAGGGAATCTGGTTTTAGCTAAGGGTAATAGGTGTGACACCATATTTAGACTCGATGCTTCTACTTATTGTAACTATGTTAATGTAATTGATAACTCTGTATCATGTAAGTTGTGGCACCAAAGGATGGGTCATATTGGTGAAAAGGGTGTCAAAACCCTCATAAATAAAAATATGGTTGATGCTTTGTTTTTTATAAAGTAAGCAACATTTACAGGGTGTTGTACCCTTCACACAGAAAGCCCAATGGACCAAAAAAAGAAGTTAGTTCATACAAAACATGAACTAGGAGAAAACAAACAGAGATAGTTGATCGACAATTGTAGAGAAACCAACAAAGATTGGACACCCCCAACACCAAAGGGGACTAATCTGACTCCTTGAACCTAAGGCCACAAAGCAACAATGGATTTGGGGAGTCCCTTCCTTTTTCTCAGCACAATTGACTAGGAAGGCTCAAAAATGACATCCACGGAGCGTGGTGAGGGGAACGGATCCACAACAACCACCTCGAGAGAGGAGCCACCACGTAACGAGGGAGTCGACATCGAAGGAAGAAAGACAAGAACAAACAAAGGACAACAGATTTGTTCAACGAAGGATGGGTAGGATTCGACAAGACAACGATAGTAGAAGGCTCTGACAACACAATGACAATAGATCGGGGCAGAGGTTCCAAGGAATGGACAACCAGAAGAGGATTCGAGAAAGGCATCGATTCCATGGGAGAAGCAGAGGACTGAGAGTCTCCCTCCTCAAACGAACTATCTGAAGGGGGACAACCAATTGTGAGATGGTCCGTGAGAGCATTCTTCCACCAAGTAGCAACACCCTTGCGGTGAGCAAGATGACAACCAAAGGCCAAGTGACCAACATAGAAACATCTCCTACAACGAAAAGGGAGCCCCTCATAGTCCAAAAGTTGCTTCCAAGGTCTATCCTCCGCCATCAAGACCACATCACCATGGAGAGGTTGGGATATATCCAAGTTGATTAAAATATGAGTCACTGTAGTATGGCCAAGACCTCGAGACGTAGAATCCACCTTTAAAAAATTGCCT
>CM021109.1:112992425-113069609 GCA_007115665.2 Sequoiadendron giganteum
GATTGGGGAGGGAGGGCCACAGACCATTGAACCTGCAAACCACACCAGTTTTTGAATAAAATTCCTCATTTTCCATGATCTTCGGACCGTAGACAACCACAGGGGATTCTCGGGCAAAGGGAAGAGATTGGCCAGAAGGACGAGGAGCCAAACACGCCACATCGGAGAAGGATTTGGCTACACCCGAAACACCCCCAACAACAGGCCCAAGATGCCCAGCCACATCCGAATCACCCAAAGCATCGGATGACTAGCACACATCAACCGGTCCAGACCCAGTCTGCAAACACACACCAGACCTACTCACACACTGGGCAGGAGGCACACCACCGACAGGAATCCCACGCGCACTAGAGGCAACATCACTGCCAAGAACAATAGCCAAGGGCCGAGACAGAGCAGGCGGCAGAAGGGAAGGAACCAATGGAGCGAAAGACACCACAGAGCTCCTCCTACGCACGCACGGGACAGGGAGAGGAGCAGGGCCCACAGTAGACGGGACCATAGGAGGATCCGAAGGAGCCCCTGGAGCCAGAGGAGGAGCCGAAGGACCCAACGGAGCCAGAGGAGGAGCCATTGCAGAGAGTATTCTTCACTCTTGTTGAAGAAGTGGTTGAGCTTCTATATTTCTTTCGTTTTTCCCATTGAAAAGTGGAAATGGTTGGTTTTTTTGCCAAGTGCATTACTTTCCTTATTACTCGCTTATTTGATGCTTTGTTAGGTTACTTTGCTAATTTTTATTTTTGTGAACATTGTGTGTATAAAAAGCAACATAGAGTATCATTTAAATATAGAAGTACTAGGGCTAGAAAAGTTTTGGAGGTAATTCATTTTGACATCTTTGGTCATGTGGATGTACCATCTATTGGAAGTCTCGCTACTATGTTTCCTTTATTGATGGTTATTCTAGATATTTATGGGTTTACTTTCTGAAGGAGAAATTTTCTATTTTTTCTATATTTAAAGAATTTAAAACACTTGTTGAGAAACAAATAGATAGAAAAGTAAAGGTTTTAAGAATAGATAATAGTGGTGAATTTTACTCTAGGGTTTTTGATGATTATTGTAAGCATGTAGGAATTATTAGGCATAAAACAAATCCATATACCCCACAAAAAATGGAGTGGCAAAGAGGATGAATGGGACTTTAATGGATAGAGCTAGAAGCATGTTGAGAAGTGCAAAGCTTGACCTATGCTTTTGGGTTGAAGTAGTTCACACTACTTGTTATCTGGTTAACAGGTCACCTACTTCTGCTCTTGTTGATAAAACTCCTTATGAGGTATGGACATGTAAATGACCATCAATTTCTCATTATAGAGTTTTTGGCAGTGAGGCACATGTTCATGTTCCTAATGAAAAATGTTCTAAGCTTGATTTTAGAGCTAACAAATGTGTTTTTGTGGGTTATGGAAAGAAAATTAAGGGTTATAAGCTTTGGGATCCTGTAGCAATGAAAATGTTATATTCTAAGGATGTGATTTTCAGGGAGCTTAAGGAATGTCAAATTGATGAACAACCTCATGTAAAGCCTAACAAAATGGTTCATTTTGATATTAAGGTCGAACCACATAAAGATACACACGTAGAACAATCATGCAAGAAGATGCACATGTAGAACAACATGATGAACATGAAGGTGAAGAAGAATAATTAGAAGAGAATTTTAAAGAGGAACAACTAAAGCATTTCGTTACACCTCTAAGAAGATCCACTAGACAACATAAACCTATTGATAGGTATGGATATAGTCCATCTAATTTTTATTGTGTTTTTGCCTTATCTTGTATTGGCAATGAACCTAAATCTGTGAAAGAGGCCTTCTCTTCAAATGAGCATGATTCTTGGTTAGAGGCAATGAAAGATGAAATAAAGGCCTTAGACAAATGTAACACATGGGATTTGGTTGAGCTACCTAAGGGGAGGAAAGCCATTGGATGCAAATGATATTTAAAAAGAAATTTAAAGAAAATGGTAAGTTGGAATAATGTGGCAAAAGGTTACTCCCAAGTTGAGAGAGTGGATTTTGGTGAGATTTTCTCCTATGGCTAAACAAACCTCCATTAGATTCCTTTTATCTATTGCTGCTACTTTTGATTTAGAAGTAGAGCAAATGGATGTTAAAACAACTTTCTTGCATGTGATCTTGATGAGGAAATATTTATGAAACAACCTAATAATTTTTTGTGTAGGGACAAGAACACTTGCTTTGCAGGTTAAATAGATCTTTGTACGGTTTGAAGTAGTCACCAAGAATTTGGTATAAAAAATTTGATACATTTGCATTCAATAATGTCTTTATTAGAAGTGAATAAGATCATTGTATTTATTTTAAATTAATTGATGACCAATTACTACTCATTGTTCTATGAATTGATGATGTTATTTATTGGAAATGATAAGAGAATGATTAGGGAACTTAAGAGTCAATTATCTGGTACATTTGATATGAAAGATTTAGGGGCTGAAAATAATATCTTGGGTATGAAAATCAACAAGGGTTGGGTTAACAAAAAATATGGTTAAATCAAAAGAAGTATGTTAACACTATTTTGCAGTGTTTTGACATGCATGATTGTTAACTGGTTAGTATTCATTTTTCAATTGGCACTAGGCTATCTCTAGAACAATAACCTAAAATAGATGATGAATTTGAAGAGATGTATAAAGTTTTATATGCTAGTGTTGTAGGAAGCCATATGTATGTTATGATCTATACAAGACTAAATACTACCCAAGTAGTGGGAGTTCTTAGTAGATTTATGGAAAATCCTAGTAAAGAGAATTTGACTTATGTGAAAAGGGTTTTCAAACATTTATGTGGAACTTCTAACCACTGCACTTTTTATCATGGATCTTATGATATGAGTAGGGTGATTGATTTGCATGACTTTGTTCATTCAAAATTTGCTAGTGATTTAGATTGCAAAAGGTCCACAAGTGACTATGTCTTTAGTTTGTTTGGAGTAGTAGTTAGTTGGATGAGAAAAATACAACCTACAATTACATTGTCCACTACAGAAGCATGGTACATGGCTACGACACATGCTTGTAAGGAGGAAATGTGGTTAGAGAGATTGTGTTTAGGTATTGGCTTTCAATGTAAACATGTAAGAATTAGATGTGACAGTCAAAGTGTCATTTGTTGGGCTAACCAATGTATCATGCCCACATGAAGCACATAGATGTTCAGTATCACTTTGTTCAGAAATGGTTGAGGGTGGTAGAGTCATGTTACATAAAGTAGACACTTTAAAAAATGTTGCATATTCTCTTACTAAATCAGTGAGCACAAAAAAATATAGTTGGTGGAAAAATGCCATGGGCCTTACTTCTTCTAAAGCTTGATTTATTCAGTTTCTCTATTCTTTTTTGCAAGGTGTTCGACAAGTGGCAAAATGTTGAGTAAATGTCTCAACTTTGTTTTGTATTTAATTATTAATTGGTAATTTGTAATTATCTTTTAATTGCCATGAAAGTTGTTAAATGCAACTATGCCAACTTGTAAAGTGATTTTTAATTTAGAAAGAATATGAAAAAGGGAAGGCTAATGTGAGCTTGGAGAAGATAAAGAAGATTTTTAGTTTGCATAAGCACATTACTAAAAGGCAGATAAAATCACAAGTTGGAAGAGGAAGTTTCTTATTTTTGTGATTTATACCTAAATGGTTTTAGAAACTATTCATGATTTGTGGTTTCTCTTATGCCTATATATTTAGTGTTTTGAGTTGAAAAAAAAAACAAGTTAATTTACAAGTTGTTGAAGCCATGAATTGTTGAGGTGATTAAGAGAGAGAAGTTGTATTGATATAACTCATTTGAAAGATTAATACAAGTCTTGGATCTTTTTGGGTGTGGGATTTTTCTCCGCAAGGGTTTCTCCATGTAATTTTTGAGTTATGATTTACATTTATATTGTAATGTATTTTCATATATGACTCATTACAATCTGTTTATTTAGATGCATAAAATTATCTACCTGTAAAGTTTTAACTTGATTTTCAAGAAATGATAGTCTACTTTTCCTGATGTTCTGTTAGTAGATTCTCTTAATATTTTGATAGACAAACTTGAAAGGAAAAGAAAAATCGAAAAATGCTAAATATGGTTTTGAACCGGCTGTTTTGACTCTCAAATCTCAATGTTGTTCCTTAATTTGTTGCTTTTTGATTGTGCAGTTGTGATTACATAACCTTTTGGGAGACTTCGACTTGAACGATGGTTATTTAACTGCTTCTTTCGTACTGTTTAGTTTTGGAAAGACACAAGGACGTAGGTCAGTTATGGTTTTGGCATGCTATTCAGTTTTGACTATGGTTTTGCGGTTTATGAGCATATCTCAAGGAATTTTATTATTTTATCTCATTGGTATGATGGTACATGTCTGATTCTTTTGCTGGTTGGTTGATATCTGATTCGCTGGTTGGTTAAGGTTATTTTTTGGTTGGCCGGCTGGTTAGATTTTTTTAATATATTTGATGTTGTTTTAGTTGTAATCTTGGTGATATCCTTGTTGATCATATGCTCGTTTGAGCTGTAAATTCATTTTAATATTTAAAAAGTTGTCCAGATTAGGAGCAGAGTGGGTATTTTATGTAGTAGCATACTAGGAATGAAGAAACAGTTAACAAAGATTCGACTTAAAAGGAAAAAGCAGATATAACCTGACAAATGCAGGTAGAACCTGGGGATTTGCCCAGAAAGGGACAAGTTGTTAGGAGAAAGAGACTCTGATATTGCTAGCCTGGATAATTTTGTGGGGTTTCTTTTTCTAGGCCTTTTCATTTGGGTTAGACCTTCGGGGATGGGATAAGGAGGTGTTGATTGGTATTGTGCCTATTGATTTGGTTACAAAACTTAGGTCATGTTTGCTTTTTACTAGATTTCGTGTATTTGTTGATATGGACAAACCTATCTCATCAGCAAAAAAATTGAGGTGGAAGATTCTAAAGTAGTTTGTAACATTTGCTACAAAGTGGGTCATTCTTTAGTGGCTTGTATGCCTAAATCTAGTTTGTAGAAGGTTTGGAGAAAGGATATTTTGGCTCAAGAGTCAAGTCTTGTGCAATGTCAATTAAAGATAATCGTATGGATGGTATTTAAAAAGAAATGAATGTTATGGTGAACTTTAAAATTGAGGTTCTAACCACTCCCATTGGGCCTCCATCTATTATTGTTTTGAATAATTTGGGGTTGATGACCCCTAATAGATATGGCCCGTTCCCCCTCCCACTCCACTTGCACCTCACCTATCCCTCCACTTTCATGCCAGTGAGAATGCTATTGGAGAGCCCATACTACTTGTTGTAATTGATAGCCACCATAATTTGTTGCTTCTCATCTTATTCTTTAGCTACATGTGGTCCTTGTGGTTGTATGATTGCCCCCTTGTGTTGCAAGTCTTGATCCTTTGTTTTGTGGGGATTTTGTGTTTCTTATAAGTTTACAACTCTTATGTTGATACCTTTTGCTTCCATTTCTCAATTGTTTGTGGGAAGTTTATTTAATTTAGCTTGTGTTTAAAGAATTGGGTACTTCCATGAACCCACCTTTACCCAATAACTAAGTTGTGAATCAACAGACTTACTTGGTGATTATGAGTACAAAACATCCCAAAATCAAAATCAACCAAAAAATGTCTATGGAATCATCCAAGGTTCACCAATTTTCATGTTGAACCAATTCTACCAAACACCTCCCAAACTAGCGCAATTCCATCCATGACATGGCATTTTAAGATCAATTCCAAGGTGATTCCAAGAGATGATTTTATATTGATTTTTCAACAATGAGAAAACCCGAAAACATGACATTTAGCTAATATTACATGTAGAGTGTTGGACTACATTCAACATGTAGAGTATTGGACTACATTGAACATGATGAGCAAGGATGCAAATAGGGTGAACAAGGAGGTTTTTTTCTTGTGAACAAGGCGAACACGGATGCAAGTATTTCCCACCATAGACCTAGCCGTCATAGCCCAATACTCCTTGTTTCAACATAACTAATAGTGGCAATTCAAATTCTTTAATTTTTTAAAATTATTTTTTTATTCCCATAAAAATGATAATTAGAATACATGACTGAAGATTTTTGCTCCACACAACTATAAATTTGGATACTTTGTTGTGAAGTCTTTTTGTGAACAAGATAATCATGTAAGTCTAGGGACTACTTTGAGATATGACATACATCTTTTACACGAGTTACAAAATAATTCATATATATAGAATCAAATCTATAATTCCTATTAATTATATAATTTAATTTATTTTCATTTGTAAATCTATAATACCTATTAATTATATAACTTAATTTATTTTCATTTGTAAATTGTTTCCATTTTTTTTTCAAGTTTCTTTTTGTAGGTCTATTGCACATAAAGATTATTATTACATTGTTGCAACAACAACCAATTCTAGCTTTTTCGACAAATCCTCCTTCAGAATTGACTTGAGTACACCTTGTGGAGACATGTAAAAATAGTAAAACATATTTTAGGTGGTAGGACATATGTTTGGATATGCAATGGTGTGATTAGTAGTATACAAGTTCCTATAGTTGAGTAAAAGCCCATTTATATGTCATTCCTGAATTAAGAATCATAGTTTGTCCAAGAAAACTTGGTGCACCTATATCAAATTATAAAATCACAAAATATATCAAAGAGTAAAGATGAAACATATCTCACTCTACATTGTCCTTGATATAGTAGTAGAAAACTATCCAATTTTAGATATGAGTGAAAATGAGCCCAATAATGCGAAAAGAGCATAGGGACCATTGGAGATGACATTTAAAGTGATGCTAGAGATTGTTGACCAAACTATTGCAAGATACCTCTATGTAAATGGTTTATCCTTCAATGTCTTTACTCTATTGGAAAGACATCATGAGAATAATAAATGAATCTCCAAAATGGTACACGAGCCTATGTTATGAGAAGATGCATAACACATTGTTTTCAAAAGAGGTCAAACATTAAAAAATTTATTGGCTCCCACTAGGGCCTCAGGGAAAAAAAATAGGCGTCTATAATTTTCAATGGATGAAAAAATGCAAAAAATAGGTTGTTAATCATTGTGATTGCATTGTTCCTTGAAGGGGCAATGTGTATTAAAGTATTGGATCTTGGGGGGTGGGTGAGGGATGTATAATTTATGTTGACATACTTATACAATGCATTCAAAAAGTGGGTACAATTATCTTGAAATGACTTGTGAAAGTGCAAAAGACACTTTTTGACATGGTTATCAACCAATCATGGTCCATATGAAGGCAATCCGACACTACAAGGGCCCCTAATGTAAAACAAATGGTTTTAGATGACACTAGATGGAATCCTATGAAATATCTTCTTAGCTTCAAGAAATCTATCATGAGTATGATTTATTTTATTGACATGGATAAGCCATGTGTGAAAGACGTTTACAATGGTATCAACTTAGTGACCAAGAAGATAAAATCTAGTATAAATACAAAATAGTAAGACCCTGATTTTTTTTTTTAAAATGGTGCAATCAATTTGTGTTGAACTGCAAAACAAAATGACCACTCTGAGCGGTGAAACATAATGAACACCCCACTCCATCTTCTTTCCTTCACGTTGACTCCCAAATGTTATAGCAAAAAAATCCTTACTATACTATCAAAGGTAGCATCATATTGTGATGCAAAAATCAACAAAGGGTTTGAAAACAAACTTGAAAAACTCTTTTTGATTTTGATATGGAAAATGTTATAGCATCATATTGTGATGCAAAAATCAACAAAGGGTTCAAAAGCACACTTGAAAAACTCTTCTTAGATTTTGATATGGAAAATGTAATTACAAGTGAATTTGTTGATTTTGCAATCTCCACTAGTCAAAGTGTCCTGTTCTCCATGATATGTGATAAGTATAGGAAGGATGCTCGCTTTGGTGGTACCTCAACAAAGGGTTTTGAAAGAACACTTAAAAAACTCTTCTTTGATTTTGATATGGAAAATATAATTACAAGTGAATTTGTTCATTATGCAATCTCCACTAGTCAAAGTGTTTTGTTCTCCATGATAAGTATAGGAAGGATGCTTGCTTTGGTGGTACCTCAAAGGCATAAATTGTCACGCCTTCCAATTCTTGAAATCAAAATTTGACTTTTTTTCATTTAAATTTTTTCATTTTTTGAACTAGAATACACTATCATTCAAATCTTCCGTCTCGTAGGGGGATATCCTCAACCATTGCATCCATTGGAGACATAAAATTTGTCACCCCTTCCGATTCTCAAAATCAAATTTGATTTTTTTTCATTTAATTTTTTTCATTTTTTGAACTAGAATACACTAGCATTCAAATCTTCCATCTCATAGGGGGATATCCTCAACCATTGCTTCCACTGGAGACATAAAAATTTTGTTTTTTGAAATAGAATATCCTCAACCACTGGAGACACACAAATTTTCTTTTTTGAAATAAAATACACCAGCATTCAAATCTTTTTAATTATGAGACAGGAGAGGGATATCCTCAACCATTGCATCCACGAGAGACATACTTTTTTTGTTTTTTAAAATAGAATACACTAACATTCAAATCTTTTTTAACTATGAGACAGGAGAGGGATATCCTCAACAATTGCATCCATTAGAGACATTTCTTGCAAAGAGGGAGTAAGTTTAGTGCCACAATAAATTCGTAGGTCCGCACATAGCATGTTGTAGAGGGATGTGAACCTAATCAAAAGGAAACTTGGAAGAAAGGAGTTGAGGTACTCACTAACACCATTACAACCACATGAGAAGCCCCCTCGAGATTGTGACTTGTCGTTGAGGGAGTAAGTTTAGTGCCACAATTACTCCCGCAATAAATTCATAGGTCCCCACATAGCATGTTGTAGAGTGATGGGAACCTAATCGAAAGGAAACATGGAAGAAAGGAGTTGAGGTACTCACTAAAGTGATTGCAACCACATGAGAAGCCCCCTTCAAGATTGTGTCTTGTCGTTGGAGGAACAATTAGAGAAAACCCAACATTCAAAGAGCCTCATCATTCTAAGAAGACCCAACAACCCATCAACGAGAGAGTGATTGTGACTTGCCGTTGGAGGAACAATTAGACAAAACCCAACATTCAAAGAGCCTCATCATTCTAAGAAGACCCGCCAACCCATCAACGAGAGAGTGATTGTGACTTGCCGTTGGAGGAACAATTAGAGAAAACCCAACATTCAAAAAAGACTCATCATTCTAAAAAAACCCATCAACGAAGGAGTGATTGTGACTTGTCCCAACGAGGATCAATTAGAGAAAACCTAACATTCAAAGAAAACTCGTCATTCTAAGAAGACACATCAACGAGAGGGTTGATGGGAGTGATTGTTAGTGATTGTGAGTTGTCTTTGGAGGAACAATTAGAGAAAACCCATCAACGAAGGAGTGATTGTGACTTGTCCCAACGAGGATCAATTAGAGAAAACCCAACATTCAAAAAAGACTCGTCATTCTAAGAAAAACCCATCAACCTATCAACGAGGGGGTTGATGGGAGTGATTGTTAGTGATTGTGAGTTGTCGTTGGAAGAACAATTAGAAAAAACCCAACATTCAAAGAAGACTCATCATTCTAAGAAAACCCATAAACCAACATTCAAAGAAAGACTCACCATTCTAATAAGACCCATCAACCAATCAAAATATCCAATCTTACCACATGTTTACACTACATATTGTAAATAAATAGTTCAAATGTAAATAAAAAAATAACCAAATGTTAATCAAAAGTGAACCAATACTTGAACACATGCCAACCTCTAAATGTTATATAAAAAAAACATATATACATTCATAAAGAAGTGAAATAAGTATTTTTTTGTCTCAAATAAAATATCATAACTATCCACTATATAAATGTATCATTTAAAAAATAAAATGCCCATTTAATAAAATAAGATACTCATTTAAACAACTATTGCTATCATAGTGAAAACATATTATTTTTGTTACAACTATTGGAGTACTTAATATTAATAATTTGTCCTATCACAAATATAAAATATGAACACAACAAATAACATGTATTTTTCCATTAAATGTGAAAGATTTTAAAAAAAAATTAGTATTCAACTATTGGTCCATTTTTGTTTAATATAAGTTGTATTTTAAATAATTATGAGTTGTTTTTACAACAACAACAACAAATAGTTGTTTTGTGTACAACTATTGATTCCATATGTGTTGAATATAAAAACTAAAGATATCAAAAATTTGTGGTTATCAATAGGTATTTGGTCTATTTAGGTTGTATATTAATTTTATTTTGATAATAATATGATATTTTACAAATGACCAATGATATTTTTTGTTCAACTATTGGGAGTTTCCATGATTAAGTTTTGGTTAGACCTTTACAAAGTCAAATTTTAGACACTTATCAATAAATGTATTGATGTGGCGAGTTGCATGGTGAATCACACCTCCAAACTTTAGTTATAGATAAATAAGAGACCAGTCTACATTTCAAAAAAGAAAAAATAAAGGTTCTAAGATATTCTAGTCAATTGCTACATGCTGACAAAGTTAGCCCACACGACTACTGGCCCCTCTCCCCTAGATGCAAAATCCTAGATGCAAAATCAGCCCACTGATGCCTCAAACAATATTTAAAATGGTAGACAAAAAATCAATAAACTCAATTCTACTGCATGTATGCCACAATATCATCAACTTTTGGGACGACACAAATTTTAGCAACAATTAATCACATTTCACAACTATTCTTGAAAAACATTATTAATCACATTTCACAACAATTCTGGAAAAACTTTAAAACAGTGAAATTTTGTAAACAAATGACTCATCGTTCTGTTACTGTCCATACAATTAAATCCCTCCTATAAATCCAATTATTCCCCTCAAAATTGCAACATAGCTCACGAAATCCAATATAGTCAGAATGCCAAACTAGAGAAAACAGCGATGTCCTCCATTTCTGGCAAATTACATCCATAACAAATCATATATCAAAACCATGCATACAGATGAAACATTCACTCATGATACATTTGACCTTATGAAACTAAGATTATCTATAGGAGACAGTGGCTGCAAATATCATGGATTCAAAATAAAAGTCGTATACTAAAGTACACAAATGAAACACTACTCATGACACATTTGACCTTGTGAAACCCACTTTATTCTACGCAAATTACGTAGACAGAGAGAGGTCGCAAATATCATGCGAGCAAAATACAAATCATAGACCGACGAAGTTAAAAAATTAAACAATCAGATTCAAGAATGCATTTGTCCTTTGGAACTTAAAAGGTCTGTATCAACTGAAGTAGATACACATAGTAAGTTGCCTAAAAGCAACTTGATTTTTTTCACGCTCTCGCACAATTCATAAAATCAAATTAATCTTTGTATGAATTTGCAATTATCACAAAGAGACTCAATCTTCAATTACCTCATCTTCCTGCCCTTTACTTACGAGCGTAACTTCTGATCCCTCATTTTCCTCTCTTGCCATTCCTTTGTAGACAGTGTTCTTAATCTTCTCAGCAGGCACCAATGGAAGATATGTAGCCACTCGGTATTCCCCATCAGCCAAATATTTCACACCGGAATTGTACTTCTCAATACAGTAAGTGCTTGGCGGTAATAGGGCCTCTACAATTGCAGGCACCATAGGAAACTGACGCAGCTTGTACCAAGCCATGAGAGACAGTTCCTCTGCTACAGGTTCATACTTATTATACAAGTTCTTGGCTTTGGGTTCAGACATGGCATAGACAGTCTTCCCTACCTCCTTGGCCTTCCCCACGACACCCACCTCCCGAACATCAGCCACAACTGATCTGGCAACTTCAGGTGCCTTCTTTGCTGCTCCATACACTTGACAGGTTTTGGACTTGAGGGTTGGAGACACATAACTGTCTACCTTCACAACTACATCTTCCACCTGAAGAAGCAAAGGAAAAATTAACAAACCACTTATAAACTATGCATTGAATTTTTATTAGCTTTGATTGATCCCCGTGTAATTTACGCGAAACTTGAGAAACTATGCATTTATTAAGATTTAGAAATCTCATAAAATAGTACCTAACTACTCATAAACTATGCATTCAGTTTTTATTAGATTTGACCCCCAAAATAACGTAAGGGCTGCGAATCCATAGAAATACAGAAATCTCAGTGAATAGTTTTCAATACTAAAGTAGTTCATATAATATAAGAAAAATAGTATGAAAAGAAGAACGAATTTGGTAAAACCATTAAAATTTTAATTAATAATTTTGTGTATGCCTATGCATTCTCCAGCTTTGCTTGTAGCCTTTCAAGAGCACCAGGCTTGTAAATCTATCTATCTATCCTTGTTTTACATCTTTCATTGACAAGCTCTATCTCGCTTTTAAAAACAGATAAGTGTGGGTAATTGAAACCCCTAGGTGCCTTCACATAACGCCCCTGCCGCTTGCGCCAGCATGGTGACTACAAGGACCAGCTAGGCTAAACATATCACCAAGGTTAATACCTCCCTCTCCAGCACTCAGGAAATTTCTTACCCAATATTTACCGGAAAATTGATTCATCGTTTCACAGCCTTTTCTGCTCCATTTATAACAGTAACTTCTATTTAAAAAATTAAGGTAAAAATCGTGACAAATTATATTTATTGTAACACTTCTATCAAATAATGAATCGATTTTGACAAGCCAAAATTGACCTCGGATTTCCCAAGAGCTTATCCTAGAAGAAACCTCGTAATCTGTGATACCAGAGCTCTTTTATGACTCAGCAAACCCAAGGACCCCAAAGTATTAGAATGTAGGTTCAAATTGATCTTAGGATGTTTCTTTGGATAATAACTTAGAAGGAAATGGCAAATGTATCTTTTAAAGTCGCTGCGAGGCCAGATACCAATATGGTGTAGGAGACTTCACTGATGCAAGCATATCGTTATTTTTCCTTATACCCTATAGGTATATTGTTCAAATAACACAACCCTACCCTCGCCACATTTCAACACCCATAATATCCACTTCTGAATATATGCCTTCACTATTAGGCCATTGCTTGACAAGTTAGACACAGTATGTTAGTGCCAAGCTAGGTGACTGTTCGGTAGTAAATAGCTAATTAGCGCCTTCAAAAAATAAATACTCCGGAATAGTTGTACTAAGCTAGGTAAATGTTAGCTGTTACACAGATATTTGGACCTTTCTAAATCAACACAAAATAACCTAAAACTTCGGGGAATGGTTGTAGGTGAATAATAGATAGAAATACTGGATACTAAGAGCTATCAAAACCAGAACAAAATTACCTATAAATATGGGCATTCAATTTATATAAAACCTTAACCCTCAACCTGGCAGAAATTGCACTCCTAGTATTAATTGAAATTTGCCTATAATTTTGGACATTACAGGCATATAAACCCTAACCCTAGAATTAATTGAAATTAGCCTATAATTTTGGACATTAGAGGCATATAAAACCTAACCCTAACCCTAGCCCTGACACAAGTTGAATATTGCACATATACGAATTTTAAGGTCAATATAATTCGGAAGGCATAAAACGAGCGCAATGAATGAATTGGTTACCTTTTTATCCAAAAATTGGAGCAGTATGTAAGGCTTGTCCTCGATCTTCCGGTACAGAGGTCCAACAACGACTTTCACAGTTCCTTCAACTACATCCACCCCCTCTTTCAAAGGCCCTGAATTTTCTTTCGCATATCCATAAATGCTAGACAATCGACTCCTTGTATTCACAGCCGCACTTACAAAGAAACCTAAGTACTTGATTTGAGAGACTTCCTCATTATTCTGCAATAAAATTAGATCAAGTTCGATCACAATTCAACTTAAAAGAATAAAAGAAAAAACAAAAAGCATTACAAATTAATGTGCGAAGGTAAACCTGGCGATCATTCTGAGCCATGGTCGAATGCAATCGATATGTGAACAATAATAAGTATTCCTGGACGGTTGTTCGAACCCACTCAAAAAAGATTGATTTATACAACGATGTGCTATTGAAATGCCGAGACGGGAAATATATAGGAAGAGTGCTTAGCAATGAAGGAATCTACTAGAAGACGTGTAAGGAAAGCAACGTGTTGTCATATGAGGTAAACGCGTGTCACCGGCTCCCAATGATGCAACGTTGATGTTGACAATTGGTGTTAACAGTTACATTCTAGAATTTAGACTTGGCCACGGAAGAAAGAGAGGGATCAAGGTCCTATGGTTGAGGGGCCCCACTTGGGAATTTCATGTTCTAGGTGCTTCAAAATTTAATTATTTGTTTAATTAAATTTTTTATTGTATGATGTTTTGGAATGTGGAAATGAATTTTATGTGTATTTGAATTAGGTATGTAGATTCAACCATGTCTTTGGATTCAATATGGTAATTAGATTTTTTATTGTCTTGATATTTAGACCTACAATAAAAGTCTCGACAATGTTGACAAATATCTATGGGAGATTGTTAGGTAAGGATCTTATCTTTAAGTCAAGCAATTAAATCCTAATCAACAATTTAAACAAGATGGTAGGTACAATAAGCAATCCTTAATATGCCTAAGACAAGTGTATGTTGATGGTATGTTAATACTATGTTCTTTTAATTATGATATAATGTATAATAGAGTTGTGTCTTCATTCATATCTGATTCAATAATAAATTAAGATTTGATTTTTTATATTACATTTTAGCACATAAATTAATATATTTTATATTAAAGTCAATAAATAATGATTGGTTCAAATTTAAATTTAAAATTCAAATTTGTGTATTTTTTTGCACACATAAATTTAACATAAGAAAAATAATGAATAAACTAAGATCAATCCCTAAAATATGTGAAGGTATGATGAAATTAAATTCAAGTTAATGGTTAAGTTTTATAAAAAAGTATGTTGCTTTATATTAGACATTGCATTAGAGTCTCAATGAATCTTATTCAATTAAATTTAACTTGAGAATGAACAATCACTCAAAACTTTATTAAAATTGAAATGGAAATGAAAAAAAATAATTTAATGGGAGAATAGTTCACATCAATTTAGATGAAAGATAAATAAATGAATGACCTTGAAGAGAAAATGAGATAAGAGAAAATATCTTTTTTGTATTTTAGGTGTGGTGTCGTTGTAATAGGATAACAACAAATAATTGAAATTAGATGATCCATAATATATGGGTAGTTTAGTTTATTGAATAGTTATTCACATTGTGAGTGTAGGACTAAATGCAAAAGACAAAAAATAGAGGAAGGAAAATACATGATGTTTCTCTTGTTAAAATTGATAAAGAAATTAGGAAGATGTTTGTAATTTAATTAAGGAATAAGTCACATCATTTTGAATACGAGATAAGTAAATGAAAGATCTTTAAGACAAAGTCAGATAAGATAAAAAATAATAATTTGTAGTTTAAGCGTGATAGCAATCAAATGTTGCTATATTATGGAGTGCAACTCATGAGACAACATTCAAGTTTACACAAACATTTACCATATTTGAAGAGGTGTGGATTAAGAAGATTGGGAAGCTTCTTATCAAAATTAAAAGTGGCATGGTGTCCCTTTTAAATGGAGCAACACCAAGCACTTCAAATTAGATTATCCAAAATATTTCAACTATTATTTAGTTGCTTGAGTAATCACTCGCACCATGTGCATACAAGATCAGATATAAAAGACAAAAAGTAGATGAAGGAAAATATATGATGTCTTTGATTGTAATTGAATTCATCATGATAGGATTATGCAATTGATGGGTTTGACCATAGCCGAAAGCATCTTGTATATGACAATATGATTAAACTAAAAGGCCATCTAGGGACTTAAAATGGTTCACCTTTTACCTTGATGTGTGGAAGAGATCCCATTTCCTATTTTAACTCATTTGTTCCCCCCAAGAATAAATAGAATCATTTGGATTGTTTTAAGACACCTATGGATTTTTATGTAGATATTTTGGTGATCTAATAAAGAGGTGTACTTAAATAGGTCATAGGAGAGATAAATATTCACATAGAAATACATTGTAATCTCATGGTAAACCTCAAGGTTATTCACAATTAAAGGTAGAATTCATTTATCATCTTTCTTGAGAGATGCATGATTATACGTTCACTAGATTAGAAGCAAGTGAGAGGATTCTAGATTAGTGTTCTTCACGACCCTTACAAAGGGAAAATATTGCAAGACTAACTGATAATGGTTTCTTGTTGAAGTTTTCACCCATATTAAGTGTACCCAAGGTAAATATCATGTGTCATCTTTGGTTATGTCATCTTCTTTCTCTAGTTTTTATTTGCCAATTTGCAATATCTTTCAAGCAAGTTGTGATGGGTATGTTTTATTTTCATTAATGAATGTATGATGTTAAGGAAATCATTCATAGATCTATATCATTACCATAATTTATAGATTTTCATGTCATTCTATTAAGTATAGTAGTTTTTTTCAATATGGTGTTAATGAAAGGATTCGCATTAGTGATGCTTCCAATGGACTATTCAAGAGTTTACACATTTGTTATTCGACTAGGATTTTCCTTGTTTATAAGTTTTTCCAACATATATGCACGTGATTGGCTCTATATTTGATTAACAAAGGAGAGTACATTTGTGGTGGCATAAACTAACCATGGAAAGAGATTTCAAGGGAGTAAGGTTTTGAGGCTTCAAGAAAACAACTAGAAAGTTACCAGGAAGAATTAAAAAAAACTTCAATACATGGGAGAAAAACTTTGCAAAAATTATTTATTTTTTAAGATAGATTACAAATTCACAGAGAGTTCCTCATGGGAATCATTGAGTGGTTACAATAAGTTGTACATGAGAGAGGAACAATTAACAAAATTCTAAGGAGATGTTGACGAAGTGAGGAGAACATGACCGACTATTAAGAATGAACAAACCATGAATAAGGTGTGCACACCATGTGTTCTTCCTTTTGAACGAGATGATCCATTTCATAGCCTTGAAAAATCACATTAAAGGAATCAAATTTAATTTGATGCTAAAATGTGTTTATATGGTAATTGTTTAGATAAAATAGCTTAAGTGTAACTTGTCCCATAGTGATTGAGAAAATATATCAACATGTAGTTTGTGATTTTTTGGCCACCAATAAGAGGTTGAATAATTGATCTGTAAACGAATCTAGACTAAATTGTAGATTGAATGCTTAATTAAAAACACAACTTTGTGGAATTTTAATTCATGCATACATTAACGAAATTATGCATCAAAACTTAAGATGAGTAACAGAATTGAGAGAAAAGAAGATAGAAGGTGCAAACAGAGTTTGATTACGGAGTTTGCGACAAACGTGACTACGTCTCTGGGTTGGCTCCAATAGAGTACGACCGATCCGATTAATCTCCATAATCAATTACAATGAGGCACCAAGACCATCACTTCGGCAGCATAACACTGCTCCGACATACAAAATGGCTTCAAAATGATCTCCTTAGAACTCCTCTCGAATCACCTGTCACCTGTTTCACTTGAAAATTCTCTTAAAAATTACTTAAACTCACACCCCCCATTCTACCCTTTTTATACAAAAAAATTAACTCAAATTGGTTCATAACCAATTGATTTTCAAAACCTCCCAATATCCCCTTTACATAGAAAATATTATTTGAAAATCCCCCCTTATTTACATAGGGATATCCTCCCGTTAAAACAACCCATCCAAGTTTTCATAAAATCTTCACGGATGGCCTCTTGTAATTTTATTCCATAATTCGTTTAAGGATTTATTAGGAGATCTTAATAATTCACCTTTGAATATAAACGGGCTTGATTTTGTTAAGGATTTAATCCTTAATTATAGGGGGTGAATTGGTTGGAAATTTGTTTTTTTTCTTTAAAAATAATGTTTAAGTTCCCCTTAAAAAGGGGATCTCCCAACCACATGTATTTTTAAATATTAAAGGGGTTTTATCCCATTTAAATAGGGGTAAATTTGTTTTGTTTTAAATTAAGACCCCACCTAATTTTTCTCACGTAGGCCTTAAATTAAGGCTTTTAAATGGGAGGAGTGGTAGGCTTTTATATTTATTTATTTATTTTTTAAATAAAGCCATGTCCAACAAATTGCCGCCACATGTAACTTCGGGAAGCCACCATGTGTCACCTCATGATTCATCCATGTCAGCATGATGACATCATGCTGACGTCATCATTGTACCTTCAAGTCAACTGAGCTTTGACCTTCCATATCTCGCACATACGAGCTCCGATTTGCGTAAAACAAACACCGTCAGAAAACTCTTGTCGAGCTCTTCGCGTTGACATAAATTTTGACCACTTTTGGTGACATCAAATTTTGACCTTTTTCTTGCCTTGGACCCTGAGTTGACCAATTGTTGACTAAACTTTGACTGGCAATAACTTGGGCTTCGTAGCTCTGTTTGACTCCATTCAAGTTGTGTTGGAATCAGGACATCGAGCTCTTTCTAATGGTGCTAAAATCTAGAGTATTGGAGACACCTTAATTTTCAATGAAAATATCCCTCGGATCAATAATGTTCCAAGATAATCTAAATAAGGTTACTATCTAGAGAAAAATGTAATTTTCTGAGTAATCAACTAGCAAAGCTATCTAACCTATTTTATTCTAGCCTATTTTATTCGCATAGGTTATGATCAAGCATTATGAGGGAATATAATTAAATTAATTATTTATAAAGTTTCCCAAATAAATTAAATCATAAGGATAAATTTATTTTAATTAATAATTAAAGTGACAAATAAAAAATAAAAAATATTATAAGGTCACTTTATTAAATGTTATAAAGTCACTTTATTAATTGTTATAAAGTCACTTTATTAAATAAAGTGCGCTTCTAGAAAACTTGAGGTTATATCAAATTCTTCTAGAAGACTTAGTTGAGCCTTTAAAAGGAGAGGAGAACAAGTCATTTGGGCATCTTGGCTTTGGTATTTTTCTATCAAAGAATTTTGGAGAGCTTGTGTTTGAAGGTTTAGCGTGCCCTAGGATGAAACCCCTTGGGTAGATTTGTTGTTTGGACAAAAAACCATTCAACCAATTGGGTGGATTCATTTCAAAATTCACACTTGTTCTTATTTGATTAGTTTGGGGAGGATTCAATCTTCAAAGAATAAATTATTGCAGAGATAGTTTTGAAATTTTTGAGGAGTTTGAAGATTTTATGAATTTTGGAAGCTGCTACAGTAATCCATACCACTACTACAGTGATTCGTACTGCTGCTACAATGATCTATATCGCTCTTATAGTGTTGCACTACAGTAACATGAAATTATTGTATTCATCTCATACATTTGGAGAGTTATATGAGTTATATCAGACCTAAATAGTGCCTTTATTAGGTTGCAATCATTCTTTAAGGTCGTCATTTGGCACTATATCAAACTATGAAGGAGGGGATTCGTTACTCCCAAGTCCCAAGACAAATAGGGTCTAAAGGGAGCGAATTTCCCTCAGTCACCTCAATGATAAAAGCTTAAGTGATAGAGGTTCAAGACAAAAGAGATTGCAAAAATATGCTTAAAAGAGATTTTTTGATATTGTTTTGGATGAAGGACTTTGTGGACCAAAAGAGAAAATTACACAGGCCTCCAGGACAAGCTAATAAGCTCTCAACCAAAGGACATTAGCGTAGGACTCAAACGATATCGCAACATGTTGTCATCTCAGGGATGTGATGGCATCTCGTATAGACAAAGAGCTAAACTTGTACACATAAGCTCACATAATCTACTATCTACCCAAAATATGAAGTTTGACTATTTTGCTAAATTAACAAAAAGCTAGAATGGAAGGAAATGATAAGGAAGGTAAATCCTAACTCATGAAAGGTCCTTATCTATGAAACCTCCCGTAAAGCTTCACATGAACAACCTGCACACAAGGAGGACAAAGAAAAGTGTTGGGGCTATTTCAGGGCTTGTCTTAGTCAAACCCTTGTTTTGGTGTTTCCACCTCCATAGACAGTCAAATAGATATAAAATAGACAATACATAAAGTCAAGTAAAGTAGACATGTGATAAAAGCAATCTCCGCTATGGAGGAGAACCCGTATCACAAATAAATAGATGAGTGATAAAAAAAAACCCCGTTATGGAGGAGAACCTATATCACAAATAAATAGACAAGGTAAATATGTTAACAAATAGACAAGATAATGCAACAAGAGAGATTTACCAATAATTTGTGGCTCCCTCTTGGCTTGATAGACATGACGTTGGATGCTTGTAAGAGATCCTTGGTTTTGACAAGACATGAATCAGGTAGAGCTTCATCATAGAGAAGGGATGAAGAAGAGAAAGAATTGAGAAGACAAGTTGGAGCGAGAGAGTGAAAATGAATGAAAATAAAAGTGAAAAGGGGAGTTTTATGAGTTTGCATGGGCGAGAAGAGTGGTTACATTCGAGATTATGCCACGATGACACATATCAAGAGAGAAGTTCATGGGATTCCCTAATTTAAACTCAAATTTTTTGAGGACGCTAACATGTCACATGGATGTTCGCACGTCGCACTCGCATCCAGCTCAAAACTTTGTAAGAAATGAGATGGCAGACTGCTAACACTTCGTCATTGTCCCTTATGGAGTTGAAATCGTGAAAGAAATTTTGACTCATAAGGATCTTGTCATAAATGCGGGGGCCAAATGTGCAAGTGTGAAATTGCCACAGGGTGCAATTTTACAACACTACATTTTTTCCCCACTTTATTGAGTTAAATTTTGAGAAAATTTAGCTGCACTAAAGTAGAAAAGAAAACATAAGTGCAAGACTAGAAATTTTACAAATTTTACAAATTTATGTGCAAAAAGGATACTGTAGAGGCCACAAAGGTCGAGTAGGCAAATACTGATGATGCCCCCAATGATCGAGCTCAACAAGAAATTACAATACCAAACGTGAAGTTTCATTCTATAAAACTCAAATTTAGATCAGTTCAAAAATCGAAAGAAGCTACCACGACAATAAGAATGCTTAAGCAACATTTAGTGGTTCAAAAGAAAAATATGATGAAGAGGTGAATATATGTCACCTCTTATTTTTTTCCCCAGGTAGGGGGTGAAAATAAGGAGGATGGAAGGACAACTTCCACTAGGAAAAATGGGCCAAGAATGACCTACATATACCTAGGAGGGCCATCAGAAGGGTCATTTTAAGTATTCACTGCAAGGAGTTTGTTGACTTTTGTGAGAGAAAATCTAGCAAAATGCCTTGCAGATGCGACTACATAGACTCAAGGATCGCACAACTCTAATAGTCATGGCGAAGGGGGGAAATGTCAATGAGGTACAAGGAAACTGACCTTTGTGTTTTTTATTCATTTTTTTGTATTTTTCTATTTTGAGAGCAATGCAAGCATTTGACCAATGCTCTGTCATCCTAATAGAGCATCGACGACCTCCTGTCATACTAGCATTTTCCTTGCACATGCTCTGTCATCCTGAAAGCTCATTGGTAGCCTCTTGCCGTGTTGGCAACTACCCTATGCATTATCATCAGGAAGCATTCAGCCTCAAATGCTAGCACATTGTGTAGACGTATGCGCGATGTTCCTTCGTCCCAGAGGCTAACTTGGAATTTTTTTGATGTAGAAGATAGAATTTTATGATGCAAATGGATCTAACGTGAGTTTTGTTTCTATTGCAGGAGTGATCGAAGATGAGAGAGCATATAAGTGGAAATTTTCTCACCACATTGTATGATCAGGCTGAGTGTATGCACCCAGATGATCAGGACCATCTACGACATGTGGACCTATGGTGGGCCTACAACATGCTATACATGTGCTACCATACCTTGATTCTTATGGTGCTCATGGGGCATTGGGATGCAAACACCTCTTCTTTCCATCTGTCATCCGGAGAGATGACTATCACATTGGAGGACATGTATCAGATCATCATCCTACCCATCCATAGATGGTAGGTGGGCTATGAAGAGGCGAGGATGACACGAGAGGCCATAGAGGGCCAAAAATACTATGTCGAGTGTATAGAGTTGAGAGACACCATCGACCACATTTATATGTGGTGGTTCGAGCAAGGGCGAGTGGGCATTCCACTCATCTAGAGGGTGATGGTTGTCATAGTCGTCCTTCGAGTCATGATGGATGGGTGAGCCTCTCACCTGCACAGGGGCCTCATCCATTTAATTCAACAGGATGGAGGAGTACTGGACTGTCTATGCTTGGGGTCAAAGCATGCTCACTCACCTTTACTAGGACCTAAGGTGTTACATCCATTACGAGTTCTTCAATCTCATAACCTGCATGCTCCTATAGGTGTGGGTGTTCACACACATCACATGTACCCAACCAGTAAAGTTTCCCCAAGGCTTAGCTCCTGGTACACCGATGGCACATGCATACCCATTTGTGGGCGATTGGATATATGGGGATCTTAGTTTTTGGTGGCTTTAGTTCAATTATTTATATTTGCAGGATATGAGATGGTAACCTTATAGAGGGATGGTTTGGTCCATAGACAAGTGGCAACTGTGGCATATGCAACACAATCATCTCCTAGTGGGGTGATCAAACCACATCATAGTTAGGTATTACTAGCATAGGGTCACCCAACAGTTTAGGTAGGTTCAAACGATCCCATTGACACCCCCATTATACATCCAATCAGTGAGGCGTGCTACCTATCCAAGCAATCATCATTGTATGACCATTACAAACCTCACTATTAGCGATGATGGGTCGAATAACGACAACCAACCTCTTGTCCTCATGATCGACGACATCGGAGTTGCCCACAAATTTAGAGCATGGTGGGCAACTATGAACCTTGGCTCAATTTCCCTGACATATGTCACCCTGGGAAATGTCGGTGTACAGGGGAAGGGAGGAGAGGATCGTAGTGGCGATGACAACAAGGGGGAGAGGTAGCAACAAGCGGAGGGGCGGAGAGACCTAGACAATGATGACATCTATCATAACCCTCAGTCGTAATTCTAATCCGATTGGTGCCACTTTCAGCGATCATCATCCCTCTTACAAAAACAACAGGAATAGGACCTAGCATTGCACTGCCTCCTAATCCACACTAGCAGGTCGATGACCAAGTACAAGAGTGATTCATGTTATTTTTTTTAGTACTTATTTTAGTTTATCTCATATATATATGCACATGATTTTATTTGATCAAATACTGATAACGTCTACTTCTCCGTGATTGCAATTGATACATGAGAGTGGATCGCCTTCATTGGGTGCATTTCTAAGGCAACCCTAGTCGTTCCCATCCAGGGGAGCATCCTTGATACGTACAAGCTAGTTTCATCGGGGTGACATGCCCACTTGTTTAAGCGTTTTGTGCGGTTGAGGGCCATTTATGAGGAGGCACACATGGAGATGGTGCAAAGGACAACCAACACCACCACTATGACCAAGCAGAGGGATCAACATGCAACCAAGCTTTGTACTACACTATCCGAGCAAGAGCAAGCTATAATGCTAGCATAGAGTGTCGAGAGGGTACATGACACTCTATAGGATGACCTCAATGAACAAGCGAAATCTGCGAGGTTGAGTGCAAATCCCTGAGTGCAACAATTTCAGGAGTTGTGACATGCTCGTGAGTAGGAGGCCTAGCTTCAGGAGGAGGCGAATGAGCTATGGGAAGAGGTCTGAGGACTATGTCTGAGCATGTTAGTATTGTGGTAAGATCGATCACAACCTATAGCGTCAGTTCAACCCCCACTTCAACCATTGCTAGCACTAGAGGGCTTAGGGAGCCATGCATCGAGGGCCATTTTGCATATGCCAGATCTTGTACATGGATGATATTGTTTTGTATAGCATTATTTTGATGTATAAACACATATAGATATACAATCACCACATTTTGACATAGTGGTGTGATATATGTACATGACACATTTTGATATATATATAGACCAGATTTTTGTACGACACCATGGTGTTCTTTATGTGTATGCTCTTACTTTCATGTATGGTTATTCGATGGATGTATGTTTAGATTAGATGCTATCATGATTTAATAAACATACATTAGATGTATGTGAATAAAATTCAATGATGATCTAATTGCCTAACCAAAAGACGTAATCAAATACAATGCATGGATACACAACATAATAAAACACATGCATATACAAAATTTCTAATTAAATAAATTAATCACATACACATGGTCGTATCATAACACAAAAATGAAAATATAATGTGTTAATGAAGGAATTTCATAGCATAACGAACTATGATCCCTAAGGGACGAATGCCATGCATATGCCACATAGACACTATGTATAGTATCAATGAAGGTGCATTCATTGACAGGTTCTTTTAGAGGCATTCCATCTACAGATGACGGTCCATAAGCACCAAAACCATACACAAAGCTGATAATGTAAGGTCCTAACCAATTAGGGCTAAACTTCCCCTTTTGATCAGGTGGCATATTTACATTTCTCTAATTCTCATAGAGAACCATATCACCTACCTTGAAAGTTTGAGAAAGAATACGTTGATTATAATGTTTAGAAACTAATCATTGATAAGCTTGGAGATGATCGAGGGCCTACAATCGGTGCTCATCGAGAAACTCAAGCTGATGCAAATGATTAGCACAATAAGTGTCATCATCAATTAACCCTTTAAGAGAAACTCACAAAGTTGGAATTTCCAACTCTAAATACATGATAACCTCAATACCATACATGAGGTTATATAGTTTCAAAACTCATGCGATAGGTCCACAAGGTGTACGTTAATTGAGTATACCAGTCTTTACCATGTTTATTCATTGCTTTTTGGAGAATTGGCTCAAGAGTTTTATTAGACACTTTAGCTTGGCCATTAGATTAAGGATAGTATGGTGTAGAGAAATGATGTTGAATATGATTTTTTTCTAGGAATTACTTCACCTCTTTGTTCTTAAATGAACTACCATTATTAGAAACAAGGGTAGAAGGCAATCTAAAATGAGCAATGATATTATTTAGAAGAAATCTATAGATTGCTTCAATGTTCATTGATCAAAGTGGAACAACTTTAACCCATTTCATAAAGTAATTAGTAGCAATAATGATGAAGGTGTGTCCTTTAAAATAAGGAGGTGATATTTTACCAATAATATCTAACCCCCATTTTGCAAATGGCCAAGGAGAGGTTTTATTTTGAATCTCTTGAGTAGGAGCATGAGTAAGATTACTATATTGTTTACATTACAAACACTTCTTGGAAAATGCAAAGGAGTCTTGCTCCATCATCTGCCAAAAGTATCCCATGTGAATCAATTTACGCACCAGGTATTTACCACTAAAATGTCCACCCCTAGAGCCTGAGTGGGCTTCTTGAAGGGCAAGGGGTATTTCCGCCTTAATGAGACACCGAAGAAGAAGACCATTATAAGATTTTTGATAAAGGACATCAGATAGTATAATGCATCAAACTAAAAGTTTTTCTTATCCAAGTGCGAGTATTTTTAGTCTCATCATCGAGAAATTTTTAAATCTTCAAATAATTATAACTATGAGAATACCATTCCTCCGAGTCTATGTGAGCACACACTAGAGCATCAAATTCAAGTTGATTTGAGATAGTAGGAGAGCACATAATGTAAACTACAAAATGGTATTTCTTCTATGCCATCATTTGAAGACTCAAGGGAGGTTGCACTCGCCATTTCTCTGCGTGTCGATTTTCTCTCCTAGGAACACTATCTATTGTGAAAGAAGAGAAGCGATCAAGCAAGGATAAGGCCAAATTTTGATATTGAGATAGATTTTTCTACTTGGCTTGATACGTTCCTATAACTTAATTTATAATAAGTTTAGAATCACCATGAATGTGAAGATGTTTAATATTAAAAGCCATAGTGACATGCAAGCCAACAATAATAACTTCGTACTCAGCTATGTTGTTAGTGCAATTAAATTCTAATTGAAAAGATAGAGGAATTGCCTTATCTTTAGGTGAGACTAAAATTACACTTGCCTCAGAGCCAACTTGACATCTCAATCACTTGAAGTACATCTCCCATAGAAGTTCATGGTCTTTTGCAAAAAAAAGTTCATCTGGAAATAAATCTAGATTTGGGAAGGAGTGAGATGAGGGAGCTTTTTCCAATTGATTGACAACAACTTGACGTTTAATTTATTTCTGAGTTACAAAATTGATGTCAAACTCAGAGAGCAAGATTGCCCATTTTTCCAACCTTCTAGAAAGATCGATTCTAGTGAACAAATGTTTAAGAAGATCACTTTTCACAATGACACGTGTTTCACCATGGAGAAGATAATGTCATAAATTTTGTGTTGTGAAGATGAGAGAAATACATTATTTCTCCATGATAGAATAATGAGTTTCATAGTCAATAAGAATATGGCTAATGTAGTAGATCACTCTTTCCTTACCATCATCATCATCATCATCATCATGTTGAGCTATCAAATCTACCAAGGCATGCAAAGAATTGGACAAATAACTCTTGATTGCCTCAAAATATTTTTCACACTCATCATCCCATTAGAAGCAAACATCTTACTTCAAAAAACACATGAAGGGAAGGGTATGATCGACTAACTGAGATATGAATCTACAAATTTCCCGAATCTTCCCTTGCAAACTACGTAGTTGAGAGATGTTCTTAGGTGGAAGCATTTTAATGATTACATCGATCTTGTTTATATTGACTTTGATTCCATGATGAGAGATGATAAATCCTAAAAGCTTGTTAGTGTCAATGTCGAAGACACATTTAAGAGGATTCAGTCACATCTCATAGAGTTGAAGCATTTAAAAAATAAGACAAATATTTTCAACGTGATCTTGATGAGTCACATACTTAGCCAAGGTGTCATCAACGTAATCTTCTAGAATTTTGTGAATAAATTCATGAAAGATAAGGGTCATCACCCGTTGGTAAGTTTCTCTTGTATTCTTTAACCCAAATAGTATGACCACACAACAAAAATTACCCCAAGGGGTAGTGAAGGTTAACTTATACTGATCTTTTGGGTTAATACAAATCTAATTGTAGCTTGAGAATCCATCCATGAAAGGCAACAAGGCATGGCTTGTAATTGAGTCTAAAATCATATCAAGATTAGGCAATGAAAAATCATCCTTAAGAGAAGCCTTATTGAGATCATGAAAGTCAATACAGATGTGAATACAACCATCAAGATTGCTAATAGCAACAATATTCGATATCCAAGGTGAATAGTCAATAGGATGGATATAGCCAACTTTTAAGAGCTTCTTTATCTCAGTCTTGACTAATAAAGTGACCTTGGTATTCATCTTTTGGATATTTTGTTTGAAAAGCTTAGCATTGAGACATAGAATGATATTATGGACCACCAAAGACTCATCAATACTAGGCATGTCCTCATATGACCAAGTGAAGATATAAGGATGAGAATATAATAAATCAGAATGTTGTTTAGATTCTTCTAAAGAAAGGCACTTTCCAATCTTAATCACCTTCTTAGAATAATTAGGATCCATCAGAAAATTGGTAGTGTCTCCTTTGAGGAGAGTCATATGGTCTTCATGATGGGAAATAGGAACATCATCTTCCACATTAGATAAAGGATCCTTCTCATCAATACTCATAATAAATTCTCTAAAGTATGCTTTCTTGTGCAAGTGATACGAGAATCACTGTTTATGGTGATAAGAAGGTAAGTGAGTAGACACCTAAGAATTCTTCTAGCGCTTCCTCTTAAGAGAAAATATCTAGAGGAGCTTTGTTAGATTCTACTTTACTTTCAATCAATTTGGGATGAACTAGATCGAGAGGTTCGACATAAATCATGTTGACACTCCACCATGGTTTCTACCTAGATTGTTCATGAGAGAAGCCAAGCCCCAAGTTACACTTACGAGGTACACGTTCTATAGGGACTTGAATTCCATGTTTGTTACACCCACAACTGTTACATCCATAACCATATTTAGAAAGAAGTTTGAAGCTAGGGCCGTAACATGTTTGTAAATCCTGAGAAAGAGCAAGATCTACATAGAGAGCATCGTTCCAGCAATGGGGATCATACTCCTCTATGAGATCACAGTCATCCTTCTTGATGGGACTACAAACATTAGCCTCTTTAACAAAAGCATGGTTATCTTTCTCAATAGGGGCACAATCATTCTCCTTGATAAAACCTCTATTATTTTCCTCAACAGGAGGACAACCAACTTTCTTAACAGAGGCATATGAAACGATTGGAATGTCAAGGTGGATAGGGTCAACTTTATACTCTCTGATGAAAAACTCAAAAAATTCCAAGGACCCCTAATCATCACAAAGATATGCATTTGATTCAGAAGAAGAAGTAGAAGGGGGAGATTTAGGATTCTCCACTTCGAAGCAATTTTATTTAGGGACATCCATCTCAGGAGAAACATTTAAAGAAAGCACTATCAAAGAGTATGTCAATGCATTAGAGGGATAACAATAAAATGAAATTTTAAGAGTAGAAGTAACCGAGGCTTGACCAACGGTTGCCATTTCAAAAAGGTGTATAGCATCGAGGTCGACCTTGATTGTAATGACATTGTTATTAGCAAAAAAAATTATATAGTGATATAAAGTATAAGTTACAACCCCCAAAGTGTGAATCCAAGGTCTTCCTAAGATTATGTTGTAAGGTAAAGGGATTGGAATAACATAAACCAAGGTGAGTATGGTAATGGGTCCCAACCTCAAAGGAAATATTATCGTACCTAGGGCTTGATGACCAACATTATCAAATCCATGAATGTACAAAGAAGAAGCAACAAGAGAGGAAGAATCAATTAATAGGACAAAAATCAAGGGGAAAAGACCTCACCACAAGAATTCATCAACCATTTTAAAGATTTCACAATGAAACAACTTTGGGAAGGTAAAAAATAGGTCATCTTATTGATATAAAATGCTTACAAACAATATACAGGTCTGAAAATAATTACAATGCTTATTCATTGTTGGAAAGAACCTCAATAAGTTACAATACATAGCTCAAAATGAGAAAGAAAATTGATTTTCTAAGTTACACTACATAAGATGACCTAAAAGAACCTTTTTACAAGTTACAATGCTTTGCCAAAAATGCAAGAACTAACTAAAAATGAAACCGATCATGCCTTTTTGCATACAAGCTTTTCCAAATCCTTAATAATCTATTACAATAGATAAGTGACATGGGAACATGTGTTTGAAAAGTCAAAAGCCTTTGGGCACCTAACTATTGCTTCACCTTTTAAGCTCCTTGGTGCAAGAGTACCTAGATCCTGACCCTAACATGATAGGGCAAAGGACCTTAAAGGTTCACCAAGGGATTTGAAGACAAGTTCACCAAGTATTTTTTTTAAAGGTTTTCATGTTTTATGCAACGAGGAAGTTGCAAAATATGTCAAATTAAGTTGCTTTGTACTCAAAAATCTTGTATGTCATGTGACAAGGGGAGGTAGATAGGTAGTAGATGGCTTTAAGCCATGTCTTTTATACAAATAAGGTCTCATTAGACCACTTTCAATAAGTTGGGTAAGCATGGGATCAAAAAGATCAAACATAACAAGTATGAAGTGAAATTGATTAACTAATATTATGTAAAATGCTTAACCTTGACCTCCAAACGGTCATTAGTGGTTCATATTTCTGTTAGGGAGTAGTTGGTCGGTTGTAGAAGGTAGTTGGATATTAGAATCAATATATATTCATTGTAATCTCGAAGGAAGGCTGCTGTTCATTTTTGATAATAAGAAAAATACACTTTGGCAAGTGCTGATCACCATTTTTTCCAGTTGTTTTCTGAATTTTTACTTCTTGTTCCAGGCTCGTACAGGTTCAAGATGCCTTGAGGCATTGAATGATTGTCTATTCAAGTATTTACCTTCTTATATGTTTGTCTTGGGGGCTTAACTCTTGTGCTTGTGTGACTAGGATCAGCAACTGCAGGGTACCCTGTTTCCTGTGTTTGGAGTTTTGAGGACAGCACCATGAACATCTAACCAATCCACCTACTGTTCCAGACCTGTGACTCGGTGGATTGGTCTGTACTATGCTTAGTTGAGTATGTAAACACCTTGGGAGAGAGGGAATGAAGGAGCCTTGCCAGGGTGGAATTAGTGAGAGAGAAGGGACTGTGAGAGTTTCTTGAATCAGGTTTGGTATGTTTATGCTTGAATCTGTTTTAATTTGACAACAAAAACAGTCTCAGTGCGGGGGGCATATCTTCCTAACGCACCGTTGGATTTTGATGGGCTTTGGATATGTTTTGATAAACCTAATTACGCCACTCTTCACCGGAGCGATTGAGGATTTTTGTTCGGATTCAAAAGTTATGAGTCTCTGTATGCGGGTCTGTCCAGAATGGCAGAATTGAAATCCATGTGTTAGAGATTGTTTAGTTATTTATTATTTGGTTGTTCAATGATAGTGATTGAGTATGTGTAGGCCTATGAAGGAAGTTGAATTTTTCTGAGCACTTGAATGGTGTGAAGTGAATGCAGCTAAACAGTGTAATATGCAGATGTGCAGAAAGACATTGAAGGATTTGTAAATGGAAGTGAATGGGTTGTCGGTGCCTCTGCATCACTCCTCCAAAAGGCTCCATGATGCGTGGAATGACTCCTTTGAATGCTCTTGACTTTTTCTATCTTCAAATGTTCCTATATTCTTGGGAGAGAATAAATGACTTCACCAATTGTCTCCTAAATACCCTCAATTGTTGTCTGGATCACCCAAACTACCCTATATACCTGGAACTTGCTTATATTGACCCATTAATTTCCCCCACCTTTCATAACCTCCTCTCAAATTGCCAAACCCACTACTCTAAGTGCTTGAAAAAAGTTATGAACTGTTGTACAAGCTCCTTAACTACTCAAAACTGCTCTTGATATATTCTCCAACTTCTATTCAATTCCTTCAAACTACCATCTGCATATAAATAATACATGTTTTAAATAGGTTTCAAGATAAAAAACTCCTTGAATGCATATAATTACTTCTTTAATACTTTTTCAGAAGCTTCTTTATGAATCCTAACCTCACTCACTCCATCAAACTACCTTAAGTGCTCTTGGAATTGATGTCCAATAACCTCATGATATTATTCACATCTCTTAGCACTGACCTCTTTTACTTTATTCATGGGCAACCATCTATAGTTTTATAGAGCCTCCATCCTTCTACAAATTGACTCCTTGAACGTGATTATCGCATTATTTTCATGTCATTGTGGCTTCCTTGTTAATGTTTGTCATTGTCATGCTTGGACTATGGCTTTGTGCCTTGTGAGTGTCACCGTCATGTTTGGACTGCACTCATTTTGACCTTCACTCCTTCCTTTTCCAATGAAATAGACCTTATGGAAGGTATTCCTTCAAAGCTGCCTTCATGGAGGGATTATTATTCAAATTATTGTCCCAATCTAGATCAGAAACAAAAGGCCCATACCTTGTTGAAGTACTGCCACTAATATATTCATTGCAACTATCATAATTGACATTAACTACTCTTCTATCAAATGTAACTTTATAATGTTGTCTTCTGCCTTTTACAAAAACTAGTGCAGTAGGAATATGAAGCCTAAAATCCAACACTATCATTTATGTCCAAGACCACTCATAACAATGGATTACCTTGTGGCTTGAGGCACTTGAAAGATACTAAACATAGAAGTCTATCCATGTTAGGCTTCTCCATTTTAGTTCTCTTTTCCCACTCAAGAACATGGAGGCAAATAATCATTCAAACTCCTAATCTGCCCTCTCAACTGGTCATAATCCATTTTTCATGGTTTGTCCCTTACAAGGTCATCATGAAGCCTATATCCATCATTGTAAATAACAAGGAAAAGTGACTATCTTCTCTATCCATGTGTCCCTATTGTTCATGAATGTCATAATTCTGTGCTTATAGTCCCTCTTCTTTAGTGTTTGGTAACTATGATTAACCCAAAAACACCCCTAACTATGCACTTACTCACTGTGATATTGACACTATCCACATTTTCTTCTTGCACATAAGTCCTTCTCTATAACCACACCTTTGTATATTGTGACTTAGCACATTGAAACATCATAAAATTCCCTTCATCACTATATTATGTTCCCCTTTAACCTGAATAGTTTACTTGTGTTTAGGATTGTCACCTTTCTACCGTCTACATGACTGTCTTTTTTATGTCTTTGTCCTTTGTAATGGAAGTTGATAAACATTCTTCTCCCCTTTGCAACTAACTTTTGTCACCTCAAATGACAAGTATTATGACAGGCTACAACCACTACCCATTATTAAACTCTGTCTCTTTATTAGGTTGTTCTTTACATTGTAGTAACATATGACTGCCCTTTAATGGCTGACTTGCACAGTCCGTGCATGGTATTGTCCTTCTTCATGATGTTTCCCATTGAATTTATTATTGATTGGCCTTTGAATGGTTGTCACCTTCTTTATTAGGCTCATTTGAGAACAAGAATTTTCAATATTTTTGTATAATTGCTCCTTGATTCATTTTTCTTAATGAAGTCTTTATGTTGACTGCCCCTAATTTATAGTAAAAACTGTGAATGTCCTTATGAAGGGATTGTCCATATATCTTGAGGTTTAAGGGTTACTATCTCTAGCCTTCAAACTGCCCTTTATAGGTTACATACTTATAAAAGGTATTGATCTCTATTCTAGTCTTTCATGGACTATCCTTGCCATGGCTTATAATCATCACAAAACATTGACTACCCTTCAATAACACTATAAGGGATTGTACCTCAAGTTGAAACTCCCCTTTCTTTGTGACTTCCTTTTCCAAATATCATCATGCAAATTTTTATTAACCTATATGATTTATAGCCCTATCATACTCCTTATTGCTGCCCATACACTGCCTCCTTAATTCATTAGTCACTACTTGCAAGTATGTAAGAATTTTCCAGGTTTCTCATGAGTGTTAGGGCAGAAAAAACTAATGGATATTTAATATCTTTTTTATGACTATAGATTGTCATCAATGCTAGCTCTTGACCATTGTTATGTATTTTCCCTTAGCAAGGTCACTTTGGGAGCTTCATAAGTGCACAAAATCCATGTACACAATCTTTTGGAGAAATCACACTCATGGCATGTTGTCTTGTAACTAAAACATGATCTTTCATGATTTCATGGGACTGTCATTTTATCTCTCTACATCTCTTGGATGAATTTTATTGTCTTCTTAGATTTTTCCCCATTTCATTAACCCCTACTAGTATCTTCTTTGTCACTCTACACTTGTCTAAATTATGAGGAAATAGTGGCAGATATTGGTTCTTTGTAGACAAACTTGAATCAAGACTCCCACCAAGGATGAAAAAATCAAACTATCACTTTTATTTGCCTCCTCAAAATGAGTAATATCTTCATCATTAATAACATAACCCCAAGCACAACTACATCAGACATGGTATCTCATATAGTATTCAAAACAACCCCCTTTGAAAGAAATTACTCATATTATGATAGTCATGTCATTGTGATTTTGTCATGAATTTGACCTAGGCTTTAGAGGATTCATAGTATTCTTCCACGTGTTCATTGTACTTGTGATTTTTCATTGCTAGCATGAGTTCACTAGTGGGCATATTCAAAGATTAGAACAATAGAACCCCTTCAGTAGATTGCCTTGTTTGCAATGGCATCCGGATCAAGAATTATTTTTCTCCTCCAATTTTTGACCTCTAGATCAACCAAAAATGGAGCCCAAAAACTCTATAGAAGCCTTATAATATTGGATTTTAAAAGTGTCAAGAGGATATCCATAAGTCGTGTATAAAAAAACTTGTTGCTAGGCTCTACCCTACCGTGACTTAAAAATTCACTTGAAGTTCCATCTAAAACTATCCTTAATAAGCCATATCTAGAATCTTCAAGGTCTAAAACAACAGCACAGAGCTTCAGAATACTTGGAGCTTGTCCTTATGAGGGGTGTTGTTTCTTAACAAGGTTTTTGACTCCTAACAAGGGCTAGTGATAGAGACTTAATGAAGTGCAAGTTATTCAAATTCTATTATGTTGACAGTGATAAGGACTTTCACAAGAAGACAAGCAAAATATTCCTCAAAACTTCAACAAAACTAAAAAACCTAGCATGATAAAGCATACCTAGCATGATATGAGGATGAAGACATGGTTTTGCAAGGGAAAAATATAGATATATTCAAAAGAAACCTTCGATGCCAATGCAACATACCTATATCTTGAAACTATGACTCTAACACCTGCTAGTTTGAAGAGGACTTTATCAATGCTATTGAAACTATCCAACAACGCAACCCTATATCCTTGTGAATCCTTGCACGTGGATGACTTCAAAGCCAATATAATTATTTTATTCAATCTCAAACATTATAATTGTTTGGAAATACCATATGAGATAAAAACTCATGATTATTTGATTTGATTAATGATCAAAGATCAAAGACATTGAATGAATTATTATTGCATCATTATATAGAGGACTTGAACAATTGAAAACTTATCATGCAACTCCATGCAAATTAAAAACTCTAAGATTTAACATGCAAATTCTATTTTTATCCTCATGCAAGACTGTGGTTCTATCTCAAATTTCCCTTCATGCAGTGTGGGGGAAATTACTAAATATTCTAACGTTCCCCCTTAATTTCAACCACTAATTGCATCAACACCAAACAAATTATGACAATAATTTTCAGATCTTTTCTTCACAACATTTGTGGTTAACTCCATTTCTTCTTCCAACTTTTGTGAGATTCTCTCCTACCACTGTGTGTGGTGATCTTCTTTTGAGTTATGCTTTACTATGCTATGACTCCTTCAAGGATCCATGCTTTCTCTCCTCCATTAGAGGGATTCAATTTCTATTGACAAAATAGTATGGCCTTTGTTAAGGCTAGGATGTAACTTCCTCACACAACTTTACATCAGTGGCTTAGATTAATTTCTTGCAATAAACAATCTTCTGATCTCATTGACCTCAAATCAAATTGTCGTATTTCTTAGTGACTTCTTTTCTTGGGCTACAAACTCTTTTTTTCAAACATGTAATCCAATCTGCAATCTAACTCCTTGATATTGATTGCTTCATTCTTTATTACATGTGGATTCTACAAGATCTGTGATCTTCTATGTGACTCTTTGATTTTCTCAAAGGATTGCAACTCCTTACCTTTATATTCACACAAATGCACTTGTGGCTTCTTCTTTGCCATGATCTACTTTTTTATCAACTGCAATTTCTCCTTGTTGCACTGGATTCACTTTCTTTGGTTGTGACAACCTCTATCTTTAGCTATGGATGGATCTAATGATTTCTTCAGTACTATGACTAGCTCTTCAACTTCCTCTACAAATCTCTTGCTTCTAAAAAGTTCTTTAACCCATATAACATTCTCGAACCAACTATGATCAGGGAAAACTTTAAGAAACCCCCTCCTCGGTGAAGGTGTAAAATCCTGGAAAATCCTGTATACTTCTCGATAAAAATATTAATTTTATTGGTGAATTTTTTATTTTTTTGGGAAAAAAAAATCCCGATTGGCGAATCTTTTATAATCCCTTGAAGTCTGTGGAAAATCATGGTGAATTGCAAATTTTTAAAACGAATAAAATATTTTTCATTGGCGGTTAAAATTTTTTTTCAAACGAAAAAAAAAATTCGTTGTCGAATTAACCCTATTTTCAAAACAAAAAAATAAAATGATGGCGAATAAAACATTTTTTCGAAGCAAAAAAAATATTTTCATTGGCGATTTATACATAATCTCAAACTAATCAAAAATTTCAGTGGCGAAATAAACAAATATGCTAATAAAAAATCAGTGCGGTTGGCTAAAATATCAAATTTAAGTTAATATCATAAATTACTCAAGTTTCAACCGTTGGATGAACATTTGATGTATGGTTGTAGTTACATTCTGTAATGAAATGCAAAGAGAAATGGGTTTGCCAACTTAAACCTCCAGAATCACCCTATAACTGTTAGATTTAGAAAAATCAATGGTTAAGAATTTGCAACTTGTAGACCAAAGATGTTTCATTCACTTTAATGTTCCAATTTCGAGAAACAAATCATTTAAAGCACTTTGTACTACTAAGTGTCAATTGTCAAATGATTTTTTTTTAAGTGAGAGGGTCAACACACAGTGATATTTTTTCAAGTCCTTTGCAATGTTAAGTTACCGACCCCTTGGCCTTGATGCCAATCCTAGTGCACAAAATTTTAAAACACATGTGTCATGTTTATTTTTTTAAATTAATATCATAAATTACTCAAGTTTCAACCGTTGGATGAACATTTGATATATGGTTGTAGTTGCATTCCATAATGAAATGCACAGAGCGATGGGATTTCCAACTAAAACTTCTGGAATCACCCTATAACCATTAGATTTAGAAAGATCAACGATTAAGAATTTGCAACTTGTAGATCTAAGATGTTTCATTCACCGATAGCCACCCTCTCCACCGATGGACACCTATCCTTCATTCTATTGGTGGGACACCAGATAATGTTTCCCTGATGCACCATAGTTCCCCTGATATACTTTATGCATTCGATAATTCATACCCATGGTTATAATTCATGGTTACTTTTCTTGACAACTTGACTCTATCGGTATATCGGGGGAGCACCTTAGGAGTCAGCCCGATAGAGTATTGTTACATCAATTTACTAGGTTGTGAGCTATTTTCATCGGGCCATCGACGAGACTGTGATGGGGGTTCCACCGATGAAGCATTCTTAGGCCAATGGTATTGATTTTTGTTAGGAATGGGGGAAGGACTACGTCACTACGAAATTTAAAATTTGTTTATGGATGCAATGTAGGCTATAATATGGATCTTGTCACACAAATTTCTATAATTTGCATTGTTCATAAAATCAAAGTGTGGTATATTTTTGTGATTATTGATAAAATTCGATAATTCATGCCCATGGTTATAATTCATGGTTACTTTTGTTGACAAATTGACTCTATCGGGTTATAATTCATGGAAAAGGAAAAGGTTGTTTTAATAGGGTTGGAAACTATGTTGGGGATTGGAATAACACATTTGCATATTGAAGGGGACTCGTTGGTAATAGTAAATTCTTGTAAGGTAAAGCGTATTCATAATTGGTGTTTGAAATATGTTCTTTCCAGAGTTTGGGAGTTGCTTCAGAGGTTTCAATCTTATCAAATCACTCATACTTATAGAGAAGGCAATAAGTTGGGAGATTCTCTAGCCAACATGGGATGCGACAAGCATGAAATATTACTAACACAAGGTAGTAGTAGCATTAAGAATTATCCTCAATTAGACGAAATTATCAGGAAAGATGGTTTAAAATTGGCCTAAGAGGTGCTGCTATCGGCGACACCTGTGGTATGCACCTTGAGATCTTTTATCTAATCATGGATTTGGTAGCGGCTAAAGTTAGTTAGTAGTATGGTAGTACGAGATACTTGCATGATGGGAAGTGTGCAAAGAGGAGTGATCGCATCATAAATAAAGTGGCTTCGCAACTTTTTCGGTTGCTGCTATGTGGCGTCCAAACAGACATTCCCTTCGAGATGCTTCCCTTTCTTTTTGTTGGGCTCTGACTGCTAGACACATCGCCTTGGCCTGCTCTCTATTCGAATGGGGCCCACACCATAGTTACCTTTGCCAAAGGTATGTTTGAGGATGGTTTAGTTAAGATAGTTTTGGCACGGCTAAAGTTAGTTAGCAGTATGGCAGTACGGGATGCTTGCATATTGGGAAATGCACAAATATCAAAGCAGGCCAAGGAAAGAGGAGTGACCGCATCATAAGTAAAGTGGCTTTGCAAATTTTTTGGCCATCGCCACATGGCATCCAAACAGAGCTTCCCTTCGAGATGCTTCCCTTTCTTTTTGTCGGGCTCCAGTAGCTAGACATGTCGCCTCAACCTGAGCTCTGTCTGAATGGGGCCCACACAATAGTTACCTTTGTCAAAGGTATGTTTTGAGGTGGTTTAGCTAAGACAGTTTTGGAACGACCTCATAAATAAAGTGGCTTCACAACTTTTCCGGTCACTGCCACGTGGTGTCCAAACAGAGCTTCCCTTCCTTTTTTTTGGGCTTTGGTTACTAGACATGTCGCCTCGACCTACTTTCTGGTCGGATGGGGCCCACACCGCACTGTTAACCAATTGGTTGGAGTTGTGTGAAATAATTGGAGGCAGCAGGTGGTGCAGTGGAAGGTTTGGTAATAGTGTGGTGTGAAGGTTGGGATCACACTTATGGACATGCTTCAGGATGGTATGGAAGTTGAAAGAATAGTAGCTAAAGTGGTGAAGTCAGTTTGTTTTCAGAAGGTGGGCTAGCAAAGGATTTTTAGGGGTATGACCTATGGGAAGGAAATAGATTTGTAGCGGGTTTGTTCCCCAAGCATTATTTGTAGAACATATTGAACTTCCAAGCATTGTTTATTGCAATTAATAAAACTCTATCTCATAGAGATTCCATATACATGTTAAGGGCTTTGCAGAGGTAGTCTCTTCATTACCCTCAGGAGTCTTACCCTTGTTGCTCGACATATTGATCTCCCACTTCGAATAAAAGCTGGAAAATAATGTCTTCTTGTTTAAGAAGGACAAACTGATAGAGAATATAGATCCCATTCCCTACTCAAAATCATGTTTAAGACTGAAGCAAGAATGGAAAATAGATAAAGAAATCTTATTATTATAAATAATAACTAATAACAGTATGAAGAAATGATCACTCACCTTTAAGTCTACATTTTCGGCTTTCACTCACTTCTGAATCAAGAAGGAAAACCTCAAAACCTAACAAAATGTGTAAGAATAAATAACAGTTTCAATTGTAATTATATCAATCCATATTTGGCAAATTCTGCGGGATTTTTAAATGGTATGTTAAAAATTTGGTGAATCCCGCGTGCTTATACAACGATACTTTGTAATTTTCAAGGTGAAATGTGTCCTCAAATGTAATATTTTTAAATATTATTGGTGAAATAGGTCCTCATAAGCAACTATTTATAAATTTTAGTTGGCGAAATGGGTCTTCACAAGCAACTATTTGTAAATTTTAATTGGCGAAATGGGTCCTCATATAATTTTGTTTTAATAGTATTGGCAAATATGTTGGTGTTTTATGACATTCTCCTTGGGATTCCAGGCAAAAATATTAATCGGTTCATTGGAAACGCGTAGTTTGTTATGGAAAATTTATTGCCTAAACATGCCTTCTAAAAAAAAAATTGTTGGCGAATGGACATGCATTGGACCGATAATTTGTAAAATCTGGGTAATTTGAACACCCTGTTGGGTAGGGTAAATTTGACAATTTTGAATTGCCCAATTCCTAGAATTCGCCAATCAGTAAAGATTCGCCACTAAATTTTTCCCTGACTCTTATACCAATTGAAGGAATTAAAAAAACACATAAATTATTGTAACAAAAAGATTATTTTTCAACACATGCAGAGGATTCTTTTATTCAATCTGAAACATTACAATTGTTTGGAAATATCATATGAGCACTTAGTGTGCTCTATGTGATGTAGAGTATCCTTAAAAATAGTAAGACATTATTTCATAGACTATGTCATTATTATTAAACCTTGCATTCTTTTCATCATAGTCACTTGGCTTAGGAACGAGTCCAAGGAGATAGGGTAGTAGATCCCACTCATGGCAATGATTCTTTATCCCTTTTTTCCAAGACAAAAAGTTCTTTGAAGTTAGCCTAACAATAGAATGATGAAAATGGCATTTAAGAGATATTATTAACCTCGTAAATGGAACTTTATCTTAGTTTGTGATTACAAAGTACATGTATAATCCCCCAAGAATGAATGCAAAAAGCATAAAAATTAACTTCTCCTTCGCATGCAGTGACATGCAAGCACATGCAAGAAACATGCAACTAAAAAAGATGTTGATTTGGTGAAACAAGAGGATGCTATGAATTTCTTGGCTGATATGAACACGATGGTGATTCCATATTCGATCGATGAGGCTGCAAAACATACATGCAACACACATGCAACTAAAAAAGAAGATGTTATACCCTCAAAATCTAGTTTTTTTTTACATTTTTTTGATTCTCCAAATCATTTGAGGATGAAAGAGAAGAGAATAATATTTTGCTACAAAAAAATAGATTTGTACCTCTTTACTACCTCCACAACATGGTGTTATCTTTGTCTCTGCATCCACATTTTCGAGCACTCCTTCAATCCTCTCTTCCCTAAAACCCTAGAGTTCCTCCTTGTTACATGGGCAAAGCAAAAGTGAGAACTATTTCCTCTTGGTACCTAAAACACTCTGGTCTTCTACTTTCCCATTCATTTCACTTTCTCATCTTGACCTTTTTTACCATGTTGACACTTTATCTTTGCCTTGATAAAAAACCCTTTTAAAATTTAGCATGTTATCAATGAAATGCTCTAAAAAATTAAAGTGTCAACATATTTTTACGAACTCTTAGAGATGTTTTCTTGCTAAACATGGTGACCAACTACCTTATACCATCCATTGGGCATCAAGATTGATGAAATAACTTGAAAACATATTGAGAAATAGACCTTTTATAATTCTATAGCACACTCAAAATAGCGCTTGACAACCTCAAACTTACTTAAGAAGACTCAAAAACATGACCAAAACAAACTGACCAACTGTGCATCAACACTTGGAGGAATGAAAAGACACCTAAAACCTATGTGCAACAACACTTATTGATTTGAAACACAAACTATCCTAACCTACACTAGCCAACAACATGACACACTCAAATAAAACCATTAATTGGCTCCTTGAAATAGCTTCCCTTTCTCATGATTTTTCAACTCTTTACATGTTTATGAGCAGCCAAGAGAAGGTGGAAAAATGTCAAATCATTAACTAGGTGCTGCAATACCTCTTGGAGGATGAAACAAAAACTACTTATCTTTCTATGTTGATCATACATGTTGTTGTCTTGAAGTGGATAAGTAGGTTGAATGCATTCTTCTTAAGCTACAACTTCATGCTTGGGTACAAGCATGACTTGTGGTACTTTGGTGGCCTCCATCCTGACTAGGTGCCTGATAGGAAATCCTCTTGAAAGGAGAAAATTTGAGCTCTCCTTGCTAGTTACTTTATCATGGGTTGCTTGTTTAATGTTGTACACATAGGAAAAAATTGGTTCATATTGTTCAAATGGAAACATGGTTATATTCTCTAGTTCATGTTATTCATAATTTTTTGATTCAAGAGGTGAAATCTTGACATCAATATTTGAACAAAAGTCTTATAGGATGGTGGAAAAAATGTCTTCACTAGCCTATAGCTTGTTCTCCTCATGTATGTCAATATTCACACTCTTCAAAATAGTCTTGACCTCATTTTTCTTTTGGTATATCAACACCTTATCAAGACAGTTTGTATCCTCTAGCTATCTTGAAGTTAATGTTGATATCAATATGTGCATGTCTTCTTCATCTTGTTCAACAAAATAAGGTAGATCATCAAAATATAAGGCACACTCTTCTTTTTCACCACCTCGTTCTTTCTTTTCATTTTGTTGTCCCAACCGATTTGTTGACATAAGTAATTGTTGTGCCCTTTTTTGCACACACAATGTGTTGAAAGTGGGGACCCCCTCTTTTGCCTTCCTATGTCTCCATATTTTATGTTCGTCAGTTTTCAGTTCTACTCTATCAGGAGAATCTCAGGTCCAAAGTTCATGGGATAATGGTGTATTTCAATGCATCTCGAAGAACCATGTGAGGTCCCCTGGGTTCAAAATTTTGAAATCTGCAAAACTGTCTAAGTCCTTGCAAGATTGTGTGGAAATCATATCTCAAGAATCCCTTCTTGGGAAGAAATCCCTGGGCACTATTAGGAATTTGTTGTTTTACTTTGAAATTTGTATTTGAATGCTTGCAGCAATTTAAACTTCATTCAAATGATGTTCATGCACGACTTGTTTCATATATGATGTTTCTAGCATATACTCGATGAATATACTTAACACGTGCAGGTCATAGGAATTGGTGGTATCATTGATAAAAGCATGATTTGGCAAACATTTTTTGGTTTCAATAACAAGATGAATGGCATAGGGAAGAAATGCAAATGCATAAATATAAGTGGGGATCGAGTGACAAAAGGAAGAATTAGCATGATATTGATTAATTAATTGAAATATCTATGTCTTTCCTTCTGGTCTAGGATGATGGAATTAGATCATTTTGAGAAGCATCACAAATTTCGTCATGTCGGGGAATCCATGAACACAAGAAATTTACAATGCAATAACAATTGACATTGATCTGCAATGTGAGTCTCAAGTGTTTCTCCATCAAATGAAATTTGCGAAGATGTGGAATGTTAAGAGTGATGAGGTAAAAATAACCTCATCATAATAAAATCCGAAAATCCTATTTTTGCTAATTCAATCCTAAGCCTGTACCAATTTATTAAACTTTAGGAGAAGTAATTGCTTATTTTAAGGAAAATTATGCTTTCTTTCTTTCTTTTGATCAATTGAGGAAATTTACCAAAGCAGATTTAATGGGTTGATTTGAGCATTTTTTTGGTAGGGAATAACATGTCATCATGAGGCTGTTGCAGAAGTTTAGCTAACACATGCCTCAAGAGTAATGTTGCGAACCCACTCCTAGATGCATGGATGATGCGCCGAAGATTCAGTTTCGGTTTCTTTAAATTTTGTTGTTAAAAACTTTATGGCTCTTCTCGAGCCTTCTACATGTTTTAAAGCTTTAAATACATCGAAGTTAGTTTTAAGTTAAGGAAGAATTTTTCAATGGCTACCCATGCCATCTTAAATTTAGGATTTAGTTAAGAATTTATCTATAAAACTGTGATTTCATAAGTAATGAAAAAACAGAGAGGAAGTATCATTATGCAATTCACATGGTTTTTCAAAGCACTGTTAAAATGAGTTATTTGATTTCTGTCTATTGGTAACTATTGAATTTCGAATGTTGGTGACTGTTTGTAATAAAAGGATTTGAGAACCTGTAGCTTATGTGATTTAAAAGATGAAGTATTAGCTCGCAAGCTGGCCACTCGAGGGGAGTTAGCCTAGATAGATAAGTATTTTATTATTAAGTATTTTCTTTATTAAAAGGTAAATTGTTGTTCAGTAGGAAGTAACAAGTTATTGAGAGTCAATTCTATTGTTCTTGAGCACCATTGTTTTTAATTTGTATAAGTTATCTTTTGTAGTTGATAAAATTCCTTTACTGTTAAAAGATGTTTAATTGTCTATTCCCTTACTTTTCTGTTTCTATAATACATCAGTTGTTTAGCTTGTTTATTTCCATGCTTTCTAGTTTAGTCGTAATGATTTTTAAATTAGTTGTCTTATGATTTTTAATTTAGTATTCCTAGATTTTCTTAGAGTAAGATTATTTTCTAGTTAAAAATTAATGGCCTTAGATTAGACTTGATTTCTGTAGTTTAAAATAAAAACAAAAAATATAAAATGGGTTATCCAAATAATCTCCTTCTGCAAACTACCTTGGACACTGCCCGATTGACTAATTGACATTCAGTTATTCTAAAGTAGTAGGACCTAACGACAACCTATCACTTTTTGGCGCCATTGCTGGGGACTTCTTAAAAATCCTTCGTGCTTAAGTGTTTTTAGGAGACGGTTTGCATACAAATTTTTATGCCAAAAATTTCTTAATCGGCTTTCTTTTTTGCATGGTTTGGAAAAGAGGCACTCACGAACATTTTATACCAAAGACCCCCCCAAAATATGTACCAATCATACATAGGGAAGCCCAAGGCTCAAACGACCACACTTCTAAAGAATTATTTGAGCCTACTCCACCCGAGGCTTTTCATTATTTACCTATCAAGCAACTGGCAAAACAACCAGTTATAGAGGAAATTATTTTTGAGGAACACACTCTTTTGAACATCATGGGAGATCATAGAGTTGAACCTAACCACAATGATCCTCAACCTCCTAGAATGTTTACCTATCCTATTACATTGGATGCTGATGATGATACTATTATGAAGAACATTTCTCCACCTTTCCTTCCAACCTTTTGTAGCTTATCCTCGGAAGACCTTGAACAATTTCTCTTTGAGTTTAAAGTCCTATGTCAGACTTATGATTATAAGAGTTCGACAACCAAAAGTTGAAGCTCTTTCCATCAACTTTGAAGGACTCAACAATGCATTGGTTCATGGGATTGGGTTATGGTAGTATAACATCTTGGGAAGAAATGGAGACTGTCTTCTTGCAAAAATACCAGAGTTACTATAGGGTAAGTGATCGTAAGGAGGAGCTATTTAAGTTGAGGAAAAATGAGGATGAAAGTTTGGACGATTATCTCGATAGGTTCCTCTTCCTCTCCAAAAGATATGGAGAAACGACCATTGGCGTAGAGATTCTCAAAACAATATTTCTTAAAGGTCTTGATGATGACGCTCGAAGAAATCTTGATTTAATGGGAAAAGGTGAGGTATCTCAATTGACTCTTGAAAAAATATGTGAGTTATGTCGGAATTTCTCCCGTACTTGGGGAGGAATCCACAAAACTAATCTTTTTAAAGGGTCTAATGAGATAGGTAAGCTCCACGAAGAAATAGCAAATATGAAAACAAATATTCTCGTACAATTGAATACCACATTAGATGGTATACAAGCTAAAACTCACAACCCTGAGACCTTGTCAATTTATTGTCCAAGGTGTCAGAATAAACACCTATTGCGTGAGTGTACTTTGGATAAAGTCAATGTTTGTCAACTGTGTGAGAAAAATCATCCTACAAACCAATGCGAGCTTTTGTAAGATATTAAGAATACTAAGAAAAAAACCTTTCAGGTTGAAGAAGAAATACATGTCTTAAACCAACATCAAGGAGGTAATTTCCCTTATGGACAAAATCCTAATCCTACATGGAGACCACAAAATAACCGAGCTCATAATCAATGGACTCCATCTTGGAATCAATCACCTCCATCTCAACCTAACTGGGGAAATCCTTATTGGGGATCCCCTGAGTGGAAAAACCACACATGGGGCAATCAACAGTGGTCAAATCAACCCCAACAACAATGGTACCAACAACATGCAATCCCTCAATGGAATCAGTCACAAAATCAGTTCTATACTGAACCAAGGAGGAATCACCAACAAAATCTGTTACCTCCAGCTCAAAACCCTCCTCAGAATGAGCAGGTAAACCAACCTCAGCTTCTAACGCAGCCGCTTCCCAATACTAAAAATAATTGCCAAATTACACCAATCTATTCTACCGAACATGAAAATGTTACAGGGCTTAATGCGATACATTTTGGAAATGTGCAGTTGCATTCCGGTCGTACTCTTCAACCTCTAGCCATTGAAGAAATAGTGGAGGAAATTGAGCCTATAAGTCCAAAAAAAGACACGTCGTCTAAGCAGGATACTACTCCTCAAGAAAAAGAGAATTTTTCAGCGGCAGGGGCTGCTGACTTGTCTCAGGGGGAGGAAGGTCGGTCCTTAAGTAAACATAAGGAGGATCCTGTTCCAAGGAAGAAAAATATGGCACCATATCCAGAACGTTTAAAGTCCATAACTCTGGAAGACACTCTGGAAGTATCTTTGGCTACAAAAACTGTGTTAATTTAAGAGATTAAGCAGTTGCAAATTGAAGTTCCTTTATTGCAAGAAATAAAGGAAATCCCTAAATTAAACCAGTTAATCAAACAATTATTTATCAAAACACCAGGGAGAAAGCCAAAAATGATAAATACCGTTCATATTGATGGTTATTTAGCTGATTTTCTATCTGGAAAGACTATTGCTCTGAAATTCGATGATCCTAGAAGTCCACTTATAACTTTACAGTCAACGAGGTAACAATACCAAAGGCACTAGTGGATCTCGGAGCAACTATTCACGTGATGACTGTGGATGTAATGGAAAAATTAGGTTTAACATATTTACATCATACAACCACAGTCTTACCAATGGAAAATCAGTCTATAGCCATCCCAAAGGGCATAATTAAAAACATCCTTGTCAAAGTTGATGGATGAGATTATCCAGTCGAATTCTAGGTAATTCAATCACTTACACCTAAGGATAGCTATCCTATAATTCTTGGAAGACCTTGGTTGGCCACGGTTGCTGCTAAGATTGATAGTAGGGAAGGGGGAATGACCATTTCACATGGCCAAGATAGCAAACGCTTGTTCTTATATCCCCCTGCTAAGCCTACTGAGCATGAAAAAGTCTGGGTTGATGGACCTGAGTAATCAAATGGTTCAGACAGTTTAGCCTCCCTAGCCATGGTAGTAATTAAACAACACGGGGAGGAATTGGAGGAAGAGTTAGTAAATGAAATAGCATGCCTTTCTATAACCCTGAATGAGGAAGAAATGATGGATGGAATGGAGCACAATTATGCTACAATGGGAATGTCGTGTCCCTTAGCAAATATGATTCCCAAAACAAGTCATTTCTATGAGGATATCACAAGGTTTCACCAATTGGTACCGCATAGTTTTCCTCTTAATACGTTGTTGTGACCTACTTATATTGTGACCTCAGTTCATCCTGGAACAAAATCGATAATGCTATTACCAGGAAAACCTTGAATATCAATAGTTGGTTGACAAAAACTCGAGAGGATAAGTTGTTTAATGTGTTGATACAAAGGTCTAAAGATTTTGCTTGGGATTATACGGACATGAAGGGAATTCACCCAAGTGTTTGTACTCATCACATTTACACTGACATCAGTATAAGGCTTGTTCGCCAGCCACAAAGGAGACTCAATCATGCATTAAAGGACTTGGTCAAAATTGAGATTGAGAAACTCCTTCGTGCTGGATTTATTTATCCAATCTCTGATAGTAAATGGGTATCACCTATGGTGGTAGTCCCAAAGAAATATGGGAAGTGGAGAATCTGTGTAGATTATCAAGAACTCAATAAAGCCACTTATAGAGATCATTTTCCCTTACCATTCATTGGTCAGGTCTTGGACAACTTGGCTGGAAGGAAGTATTTCTCCTTTCTCGATGGATTTAGTGGTTATAATCAGATACAGGTTGCTCCAGAAGACCAGGACAAAACCACGTTTACCTGCCCTTGGGGCACATTTGCATATAGAGTGCTTCCTTTTGGACTGTGCAACACTCCAACAACCTTCCAGAGAGTCATTCTTGCCATATTTTATACTCTCATTAATGACCGTGTCGAGGTCTACATGGACGATTTTACAGTCTATGGGTCAACATATGATGAAGCTCTTCAGAACCTAGATTGAGTTTTGCAATTTTGTGAGGAAAATAGACTATCCCTTAGCCATGAGAAATGCTTAATAATGGTGGAACACAGAATAGTCTTGGGTCATCATATTTCCTCAGAAGGAATAAAGGTCGACCCTAAGAAAATTGAAATCATCCAACTATTGACAATTCCTCAAACTCAAACAGATGTAAGAATTTTTCTTGGACATGTTGGTTACTATAGAAGGTTCATAGAAAGCTTTAGTAAAATAGCAGCTCCTATGTTCTCTCTTTTACAGAAAGAAGTGGAATTTGTCTAGACATCTAAGTGTCAGCAATCATTTGAAGCAATCAAAGAAAAGCTTGTCTCTGCTCCCATTCTGAGAGTGCCAAATTGGAGTATTCCCTTTCATATCTATGTTGATGCTTCTGATGATGCTTTGCAGTTTTGGGACAAGAAGATGAGAATGAGGGAAGTATGCTATATATTTCATCAACAAAAATATTACTTCGACAGAAAAGAATTATACAACAATAGAAAATGAATTTTTGGTTGTTGTTCACGCTATCAAGAAATTTCATCATTATATTATGGGGTATAAGGTCACAGTTTATACGGATCACTCAGCTGTGAAGTACCTAATGAACAAACCCATGGTTAATGGTCGAATTATGAGATGGCTATTGATCCTTTAGGAGGTTAATGCCACGATTCTTGATAAACTAGGGAAACATAATGTGGTAGCTGATTTTCTGTCATGAATCAAACATGAAGAAGATGACAGTACCCCTGTACAGGATGATTTCCTAGATGAAAATTTGTTTGCAGTTTTTTGTAAAATCACTTTGGTTTGCAGATATCGCTAACTATTTAGCTGCTTCAGAGATACCTCTTGGATTCACGTCTAAGAAAAAGAAGTGTCTAATCAAGGAAAGTGCCTCGTTCAAGTGGATTCATGGAATGCTATTTCGTTGTGGTCCTGACATGATTTTGAGGAGATGTGTAAGAGCCAATGAAACCTACAACATTCTGAGGGCCTGTCATGATGACCCGTCGAGAGGACATTACTCTACAAAGAGAACTTCCCATAAATTACTAGGTGTCGGATATTATTGGCCCTCAATGCACAAAGACATTAAGAACTATGTTCATCATTGTGATTAATGTCAGAGGGTAGGAAGACCAACTGCTTCTTTGGAAATGTCATTGTTGCCACAGGGAGTCTTTAAGCCATTTGAAAAATGGGGTTTAGATTTTATCGGACCATAGATCCTTCCTCTCAAGGGAAAGAGTATATACTAGTTTGTACTGACTACCTGATGAAATGGGCTGAAGTTCAATCCTTAAGAATAGCTAGGGAAGAGCAGGTTGCAGACTTCCTTTATAATAAAATCTTCCTTAAATTTAGAGCCCCTCAAACTATCGTAACTAATCAGGGACCCCAATTCATGTCTCGAGTGCTCTTGGCACTTACCAATCATTTTCAAGTAAGCCATAGGAAGTCTTCCCCTTACCACCCTCAAGCGAACGACTAGGTAGAAGTAACTAATAGAGAACTGGAAAATATTCTAACAAAAATAGTCTCTTCTGGAAGAAAATATTGGGCCAGGAAACTCCTTGAAGCCATATGAGCATACAACACAACCTAGAAATCTATGACTTGATTCAACCCCTATGAGCTCATTATTGGGAAGAAGCCTCTTCTTCCCATTGAGTTTGAACTACAAACTCTACGAATGACTATGGAATTAGGTCTAGATTTAAAACGAGCCCAAGTTGAACGAGTTCTACAACTGAGTGAATTGGATGAACTTCGTTTAGACGCCATCCATCAAACTGAACTAATTCAACATAAACGGAAAGTATGGCATGATAAACATATTAAGGGAAAGGAGTTTCATAATGGGGACTGGGCCCTATTATTTGATTCTAGATACAAGGATCATAAGGGGAAGCTCAGAACTCACTGGCTGGGACCTTATGAAGTTGAGGAAGTCTTTTCGAACATAACCATTCGATTAAAACTAATTGATGGTGACACGTGAACTTTGTTGGTTAATGGTCATCGCTTACGTGTCTACCATAAGCCAGTCAAAAGGGAAGACTTTACAAGGATGGTCAAAATGCAGGGCGAGGTCCAATGCGTTAACTCTGTCACGACAGAGTCTATCTAGTAATAATGTTATGTTGTTCAAATAAAATAAAAATAAAATAAAATATTTTTGAAAATATGCAATAAACGGACATGTATGCTGAGATATTTTCCTTCATTAAATCTTTCGTCATTTTTGGACTTAGATAAATATTTTTTCATATTTTTGCAGGATTTCTTAAGAAGCAGAAAATAACTTCTGGAGCACCCTCCAAAGATGCTCTAGAACGTTATGATGCTGATACCGATGCTCCAGAACTTGACATTTTCAAGCCCGATGCTCCGAAACTTGTATAAAGCTCATCATATTGAAAAGATGTTCTGCAATAAGGTTCAAAGTTCATGAAGTTCAAAAATTCTTTTCCATTTCACTTGACGTTTCATTATGTTACTGCTCCAGCTGCATCTTTCAAGGAATGCTCTGGAACCTCCATTTCATTATTGTTTTGGTTGCATCTTTCATCGATTCTTTGGAACCTTTCATTTCGTTGCTGCTTCGACTACATCTTTCAGCAATGCTCCAGAACCTCCATTTCATTCTTGTTTTGGCTGCATCTTTCAGCGATGCTCCGGAACCTTTCATTTTGTTGCTGCTCTGACTGCATCTTTCAGCGATGCTCTGAAACCTTCATTTCATTCTTGTTTCGATCACACCACACATCGATGCTCCAGAACTTATGCACTCATTTTGAGCGTGTTGACCAAATTATGTGCTCTACAATTTGTTCACTTATTTTTCGCCACCTTTTTTAAAATTTTAAATTTTTCGTGATTCTTTCGCCAAAATATCCTATACATCTATCTTTCTATTTTTGCTTTAGTCATAAGTAAGCCACCCAATTCCTTACTCCTCATTGATAGCTTCGTACCCAGTAGAATTCCTCACCATATCATAATAACTCGACCATCACTTCAACCAATGCCTTCACGTCATCTTGTGAAATCTGTGAGGTATAAGATCTTCGAACGATCATGAAACGTAGGTAACTATTAATTTTCGCTTTAAGTAGGTAGTTATTTTCAAATAAAGAATAATTAATTGGCACAAACCTCACTTCAAATTTAGCAATTTGTGCCACCCGATGATCAACTACTTGTATGACAAAGCCTTTCGCAAACCTCCATGTAGATTGGAAATCATTGAAGCGTAAGCTGCAAATAAAACAAATAAGTGATTTCAGAGGCTATATTTTCAAAAGAAACCTACGTGTGAGCTTTGTGCTGGAACTGAAATATTTTACAAAGTGTGAAATAAGGAAATGGGGGGTGGTAAAAGAAAGGCAGAGCCAGATTCAACAGAAAAATTATTGGGATTGAGTAATATCTCCAGGTTGTTTGAGGAAGCAGGGTGGTTAAACTTCATCAAAAAAATTGAAGGCCATAATGAAAAGCTGGTAAGATCTTTTGCTAAGAACTACACAAATGGCGAAGTGGTAATTCAAGGGAAGCGTTTCAAGGTAAGCTCCAAAATTATTTCTCGCTTATCTAGATTAGAGAATGCAGGCATAAATATAAAAGAAACCTCTCAAATTATGTACCAGAAATTGTCTGAATTATTTGTTAGAGAGGGAGACCCACACCCAATGGTAGTAATAAGTACCAGGGGACAAAATAAGGGATTCCAGAGAAACTCCATATTACAACCTTGGGGTACTATTGTTGCATGGATTATAAAGCATTTTACTTGTGAGGGTCAACTTACTATAGTTGTAGGGCTTGCCTTTCGTATGTTGACCCATTTACATCACGGGAAGGAGGACCCAACTCTTAGGGTTAATATGCCTGAATTCTTGTGTGATTCATTAAATACTTCCATAGAGAGGTATAAAATAGGGACTGGGCCTTTGAAACATCACAGGTTAATTCAACTAATCTACAAGTATCACTTTCGTAAGAAACCCAAGGGAAAATGGGAGAAATTTTTAGAGAAAATGGAGAAGCCTGCAATTGCAAGAACCATAGAATCAGGGGAACCATCCCAACGGGCTATTCCATCATCCAGAGCAATTTACCCTAAGGGATCTTCAGCTTCAGAAGCTCTTAATCCCACCACTCCTAGTGAGGATTTGCTAGACCTCTGCGGTGATAAATTCAAAAACCCCTGACCTGCTAGAACAGGTTGATATTGTTTACTCTGACACAAGTAAACCGAGAAAGAAGAAAACAAGGAAAAATAGAACACTCGTAATTTTCCAGGAATCACCTCCACTCAGAAGGAGTAAGCGGTTGGCTTATGAATTCTTTGAAACCCCAATACAGGGTAAGGAGGAAATTTCACAAAAGAAAAAGCCTAAGAGGCCACAAGAGCCCATAGAAATTTCAAAGCATGCTAGTGAAGAGGAGGTACCCCTAAATAAATAGGATTCAAGTGAAGTGTTTCCTTTCCATTCTGCACATATAGAGGGAATCTTCAATGATGAAATTCAGGGAAGAGAACCTAAGGGGGATGGCGGTATGCCAGAAAATTTCTCACCAATTATAGATAAAATTATTGAAACAGTTGAAACAAGTAGTGCCATTGTTGAATTAGAAAAGTATAAAGTAAAAATTGATGACTTACAAAGACAATTGTCTAAAAATAAAAAAATTCTAGAATTCTAGAAAGAAGAGTTGGTTGTGCAAACTACTATCATAAATAAAAAAGATCAAGAAATAAGAGGTTTGAAGCTTCAATTGCAAGAAAAAGACTCAAAAATCTATAAGTTATAGGAACAAATGCAGGAGCAATATCAAAAGCATAAAACTTATAGTGTGGACATTGCACATAAAGATGCAAAAATGGAAAGAATAAAACAAAAAATTTGTGCTCATGCTCACAGCTTTCGAGGAGGACAAGAAAAGAAAACCTGAAGAGTTGAATGCTTCCATCAGCAGGGTAGTTGAACTAGAACATGACTTGAAGAAATGCACTGTGAAACCCCAAATGGAGTCCAAAGAAATTTAGACTGAACCAGTTGTAACTGATTGGTTCCAGGTCTGCATTCCACCTCTACTAATAAATGAATGGAAAAGTGTTACTTCCTCAGGAATGTCCAAACTGAAAATCACAGGCTGAAGAAGGAATTGGTGCTCCTAAAGGAGTCATTTCACAAAGCCTACAGAGGGAAGCAGGATGCCTATCAACTTGTGGATTGTTTGCTGAATTGTAGAAGGCCATCAAGAATTTACTCAATATTTTTGAATGAACAATGGCTAAGATGGAAACTGTTTAGGATCTATAATGATCAAGCTTATGAGCCTAATGACAAAGAGTTTGTTAAAATATTTTTAGAGTCGACTCCTGAAGACCAAGATTTAATTTGTGAATTCCTTCTGCATGACTTGTTATTATAAAATCATACAAATTTCTTTATCAATTTTTTTGTTGGAGAGGTAGAATTGAGGGCATTTCTCTCAACCATGAGAAATCAAATTCATTGGCAGGATCGAACAAAAGAATTTGCACAGGCAGAGAGAATAGTGGGTCTCAAGATAAGGTCCCCACATTCAAGGCTTGATGGGTTCAAAGCTACATTTTTGTCTCTTCGTGTTAATGAAAAGATGAAGGAAAGGTATGACAACAACCTCAAGCTGTGTTATAAAAATTTCATGGAAAATGGACAAAAATTAATTGGAAAAGCATGGCATGCATGCGAAGAAAGATTCACCCCTCATCCAACTTACTTAAAGAAGAGATAAGTTATTTCTCCTCTAAACATCAGATGGTCATTTAGAAGGGCTGATGCTCTAGTTAAAATCCTAAAAAATCTGAGAACAAAATGGATAGGAATGAAATACAGACCTCCATTGCTACTTAATCCACCCCGACTTTTAATATTTCCACAAATCAGAATGACAGACTTTTCAATGAATGGAGGGAGAGTGTGATGTTTCATAGAGGGTTCATTCATAACCCCGAAACTTTCGATGCATCAGCTAGGGAAACACATGATCTCAGTACTCTTTATGAGGAATGGAATAAAACTCAGGGTTTAACCATGGAGTAGGAGGACCTACTAGAAATTAGGTTGGGGAGGAAATGATGAGGTAAAAATAACCTCATCATAATAAAATCTGGAAAGCTTACTTTTGCTAATTCAATCCTAAGCCTATGCCAATTTATTAAACTTTAGGAGAAGTAATTGCTTATTTTGAGGAAAATTATGCTTTCTTTCTTTCTTTTGATCAATTGAAGAAATTTACCAAAGCAGGTTTAATGGGTTGATTTGAGCATTTTTTTTGTAGGGAATAACAGGTTATCATGCGACTGTTGCATAAGTTTAGCAACACGTGCCTCAAGAGTAATGTTGTGAACCCACTCCTAGATGCATGGATGATGTATCGAAGATTCAATTTTGGTTTCTTTAAATTATATTGTTAAAAAATTTATGGCTCTTCTCAAGCCTTCTACATGTTTTAAAGTTTTAAAGACATCAAAGTTAGTTTTAAGTTAAGGAAGACTTTTTCAATGGCTATCCATGCCATCTTAAATTTAGGATTTAGTTAAGAAGTTATCTATAAAACTGTGATTTCATAAGTAATGAAAAGACAGAGAGGAAGTATCATTATGTAATTCACATGGTTTTTCAAAACACTGTTAAAATGAGTTATCTGATTTATGTCTATTGGTAACTATTGAATTTTGAATGTTGGTGACTATTTGTAATAAAAGGAGAACCTGTAGCTTGTGTGATTTAAAAGATGAACTATTAGCCCGTGAGTTGGCCACTCGAGGGGAGTTAGCCTAGATAGATAAGTATTTTACTGTTAAGTGTTTTCTTTGTTAAAAGGTAAATTGATGTCCAGTAGGAAGTAACAAGTTATTGAGAGTCAAGTCTGTTGTTCCAGAGCACCATTGTTTTTAATTTGTATAAGTTATCTTCTGTAGTTGATAAAATTCCTTTACTATTAAAAGATGTTTAATTGTCTATTCCCTTAATTTTACATTTCTGTAATACATCAGTTGTTTAGCTTGCTTATTTCCATGGTTTCTAGTTTAGTTGTAATGCTTTCTAAATTAGTTGTCTTAAGCTTTTTAATTTAGTATTTCTGGATTTTCTTAGAGTAAAATTATTTTCTAGTTAAAAAGTAATGGCCTTAGATTAGACTTGATTTATTTAGTTTAAAAGAAAAACAAAAAATATAAAATGGGTTATCCAAATAATCTCCTTCTGCAAACTACCTTGGACATTGTTCGGTCGACTAGTTGACATTCAATTATTCTAAATTAGTAGGACCTAACGATAGCCTATCAAAGATGCTCTTAAAAAATGGAATCATTTAAAGAGTAGGAAGGGTCTCAGTCCATGAGGATGCAATTTGTGGGATCATCGAATGAAATAAGTCTACAAAAGGTTGTGAGATCATATATTGCAATTCAAGAGCGATGAGGGCATCATATTTGTGTGAACTCCCAATGTATAGTGACCCTCCCGATGACATTTATATTTTAGATTTTTGGAGATACTACTAGTAGTTAGATGTTTTAGATTATGTTACTTTGATACTTTATGTCATGGTTTACATGACCAATTGTGAAACTTAGTTGATGATACACTTTACCTTATGATGTGATGTTATTTTTATGAGATGACATTATTATGATGATGATCTATGATGCTCTATTGTATACATGATGATATTATGATGTGATTTATGTTAGATGTATTTTTACGTTAGCTGGTGAAGGAGACAGTTTAGTACTACTCATCCATGAGTGCCCTGCTACATCGTGATTCTTCTTCATGGTGTGTATTCATATGTATACATGTTGTTCATTTGATTGTGCAGTGTTTTGTAGATTTCAGGTACAAACATCGACTCCACCTGCTTGTCAAATCTGAGTGTGCCATGGCCCAATAGAATCGTTGAAGGGAGATAGAATTGTCCTCTATCATGAACCATTGTTCTAAAAATAACGAGTATCCATCGTCACCCTTATGTCTTTTCGTTCGTTTGTTGTGCATTCGTTGGTGTCTTGTCATATTGAGTTAATGGTTAATTGAATTATTTAAGTTGGAAAATTTATATAAGATTATTGTTGATTTAAAAGTGAAATATTAAAATATATTGTTCGCAAAAAGTTAAGTTATTTGAAAATTGATTTATTTATGCAAGTTGATGTTTTTGAAAATTGAGCAGTCAGTTGTGATCAAGTTGCAAAATATTTTTCTTAAATATTGTTTTCAAAAATCTAACTGGTAGTTGATGTGCATGGAAGACATTGAGTTAAAGTTTTGTTTGCTTTGAAAATTGTGAAAATAGTATATTATAGGAAATATCATTCTTTATTAAGGGGGATTGATTTTCGAAAAGAAAAATATTTTTTTGCACGGGAAAAATATTCTCTCTGTAATTTGTTTGTTGGGGTTATGATTGGGGAAGCTGAAAATTAAGAACGAGAAGTCAAGATCGCATTGAGAAAGTACCGTGGATTGAGTTTTGAGGTTTTAGCTTCGCTATCCTTTGCATCAGGGAAAGCGTTACAGGTTTTCTCCTTGCAAATTTCTTGATTAAATATGCAATTCTACAGAAATTCACAAAAAAATTATGATTGTTCTGTGTTAGATTATTTTAGTCAGGGTTGTTTCACATGCTTGGTTAAGGAACCTTCAGTATTAAGTTGATCTTGATTTTCTATGCAAGCTTTCATGCTTTTGTTTATGCCTCCTTCTCCACCGTATCTTTTTACTCCTAGGCTATTCCGGTTTATGTGGCCATCGTGTTGTTGACACACCAATTAATGAATGTCATTTGAATTAGGATTTTCTTGATCTTTTGAATTTCTTTTGTTTGCGTTTAGAATTCGAGATTCTTACTGGGCTTATATTGCTTCTGAAAATATTATTCTTTTATTGTAAATCTTAGATATGTCAAGCGAGTTGAATCAATCTGAAATTATGATCTTCTATATATTGTTTTTGATTCCTTATACTATTGGAATATTATCTTGTCTGTAAACAATTCTCAATTGTTTCAATAATTCCTTCTACATGGGTTCGATGGATCTGGATTTTGCCTTGGTCCATTCTTTTGCTTGGACATGCAGTTATCCCCAAACCGTCTCCTCATTCATGTGCCTTTGCATGTTAGAATGATGTGGTTAGTACTGTCAATCAAGCCATAGGTTACCATGGAGGCTCTCTCAAACTTAGGTTCTTTGTATGTATATGTATGTAAGCTTAACCTTGATGAATTGTTGATGCGGTTCTTCGTATTGAATCTGATCTTACCTTTTAGTTTTGCATTCATCCACCCCGGGGTCTATTTTTTTTTCCATTGCATATTCTTAAATATGTTTTTTTTTTCCTATCTACAACAACTGTGACTACAAGATTTGATGCTTGAGCTTAAAATGCATGTCTTCTTGGCAATTTCGGCGCTTCATGCACTAGATGTTATCTTTTGTTTAGCAGATCGACATATCCATGGAGACGTTTATCTTCATTCATTGTTTATAAATAGTTCCTTATGTACTCCTACCGGCTTTGTTTCATAGACGGTTGAAAGTGTTTGTGACCTTAATTCTACGTTATCCTTTAGTTTATTATGGACCGAAACCCTTACATAGCCCATATCTTTACGTAGCATCCTTACCTCTAACTGTCAATGCCTTATGATGTAGAAATGGCTCCAATTCATGCTTTTATTTATATCGGCCATCTTATATCTGAAGTTTCTCCTGTGTCACCTATGTTGCTTCCTCCGTCTTTTCAGACTTTTTCATTGCTATAGTGTACTTAATTCTACTCCAATGGCAAGTGTATTCTCATACTACCATGGCCTTCTGATATGTTTATCTCAATCAATCGTTTTATCTTTACAAATTGAATATGCAGCCTGCATGCATTAATACCATCTTTAGTTGTTGCATGCTGCATTTTCTTTTATCACCAGTTATTGTTATTCTTGTTTGTCCCACTATGCATGTAACATTCAGTAATGCCACATGTTATTGGATCTTGTCGTTAGTTAATAGGTGTATAGTGTGATGTGTCTGCGTAGTGTTTCAACTACATGCATAACATATCCCCCCTATGATTTTATTATTAGAAACTTTAAGAATGCAATATTGAATGTTATTGAATAGCCGATCTAGTTTATTGCATACGGGAAGTAGCTCGCTTTGCATGTTTCTTTTTAGCAGTTCCATATGTCGTTCAAGTTTCCTTTCCGTTCGGTGTTTATAACCATAGCCTCTATTTCAGCTTGATATTTCAAAGTCAATTAAATTTTACGTTATCATCTTGATTTCATGTTTATTATCTTTTTTGAATTCAGTCTCGTTTGAGTCGCGGTTCAACATTAGTCTCTAGTATTCTTTATCTATTCCTTATCAGCCTTTCATCGACGCCACACGGTATTGATCTTGGTTTTGAAAGATTGAAGCTTGTTGTTTTAGTTTTATTTTATTAATGACAAATCTATGCCTTACAATTTTTTAGTATCGGTATTCGGAGTAGAAGAATTTTGAAATCTTGAGCCCTTAGTTTCTTCCTATTTATAATAAAATTTTGATATCATTTTTTAAGTTCTATAAAATTTTGAACGTAAATGTTAATTTGGTTATTCCTTTTTTTAAAATCAAATACATTGAAATGCCAAGTATATAGATAAGCTATTCTTAATCAAGTGATATTATACCTTGTCAAATAATTTCATTATTTGTTATTTTGAATTAATGATATCTAAGTATTAGGTTTTCTCCTTAATGTATGGAGAGCTTGTTTCATTATTATAATTGCATTAATATTTAAATAAGGGTTACAAATTTAAAATAATGCATTAATTAAGTAATAAATATAGAATTATTGTAAATGTTTATTCACAATGAATTTATATTCTTTAATAATTAGGTCCTTTATTCTTATATTAGCATAGGAATGGATAAGAATTCTAAACGTCAATTTATAGATGGAACGATTGTCTTTTAATTCACTGAATGTAAATGTCATGAGTTGAAATGTAAAATAGACGTCCTGAATCAAATTTTCAAACCATGTATATAAGGTATCTCTACTTTGTGTATTCAGGTATTAGAAGTAAGGTGTTTAGTTATTGTTTCCCCAGAGGTGTTTTAATATATTATTGTTATGAGAACATGGATAGATTATTATGGTTGTTTGCTTATTGTGTTACATGAGAAAATGTGAGCCATGTACGTTTCGGGTTCTTATGGTATTCCTCTTTGACATTATTGATTCCATAGAATAGAGTCATGCCTGTTCATTCTTTCTTGGCCATGCATGTTGGTGGTTTGTATTGAAATAATTAATGTTTCTATTTACGTTCTTATGGCATAAGTCCTTGAGTAAAAAAGTTTTATGTTGCATGCATGATGCCTTGATAATTTAGTCTTTGTGAGAAGTTGTATCTTAGGAGGAGTGGCTTCTGATAGGGGCCGGACCCAGAAGTGGTTGCAGGGGTAACCTCTCGAAAGTGTGTTAATTAAAATAATCTTTTAGGGGTTTTGGGTAGCATCTCATATTAATACATATAAGTTAACCTCATTTATGAATCAAGTGCTCGTTTGGGATTGGTATGAGTGGGAAGGCCTGGAATGGCGAAGATCAACTATCTTGTCCCTTTGAAAGGTATGTTGATCCTGCATGAGTGAAAGTGGGGGTCGAGGATCGGTTGAGGTTTCCAGAGTTTAACCAAGTGAGGGGGTCGGTAACCTATGAAGATCCCATTGGGTAACCCATGTCGAACTTGTGTGATGACACTCTTGTCCTTGTACACTTGTTGGTTCTCTTGTGTTGAGTTACTTGTGTTTTTGAGCCGCCTCTGGGAGTTTGTTATTTGTCTGGTATTGTGATGTCATGTGAGTCGACCATGTAAGTGTAATGTTCTTAGTGAAGTCAGCTTGATTTGAGGACTTGTTCTATCTCCTAGCACGAGGGGTGGGCTTTCGAGCTCCACACGGTTGGGAGGAATGTGCCACATTCTCCATTGGGTCCCCTGCAGGTGTGTTTTTCGTGACATGTTATTCTTGGCAGGATTCAAAATGCATAGTGTTTGCAAAGCATAGTTTCTTGGACGAGTTTGTGGTCGTCTTCTTTTCTTGATCTCATTTTTTTTTGAATCACACTCATGATGTACATGAGATGCTTTGTAATGATACTTGTATTATTCTGAGATTTGTCACAATCTCAATCATTGTATGTAACTTTTTGTATATATATATTTGGACATGACTATGTTCATAGGTTTATTTATATATGGTTATTGTGGTGTTTTGATGTTATTACTTGGTAGCGTAGTTGTGGAACCCTAAAACGATTATGATATGTTGTTGTCCCATGTTATTTGGTTTAAAAAATAATAATATTATGTTGTTTTATGTGAATGACATAACATTTTCTGGGTTTCATGACGGGGCGTTACACAATGCATAAAATGCTTTGCAGCTATTAGATGAGGCAGGTTCTTATCATAGAGATAAAAACGATTCTTCTCCATGAAAATGAAGCTAAACAAAATCGATAGAAGTGAATAAAAATTTGGTGTGCGACCTCTGTATTGGTCAAAAAGCTCGTAAAATCCTTGAGATTTTGCAATGTTTTTAATGCAGAGATCGTGTCCCTTGAATTTCTTCATGGTTCGATGTATCATTTATTTCTTCAAAATGATCCTTACACTTAGTGCAACCTATATCTCCTCGTGGCATGCCACTTCTCTCTAAGCATCCAATGGTATTTAAAGAGAAACATCATGATAAAATTTGGTAATGGTATGTGCAAAAAGGAGGGTCATTATCGTAGTTGTCATTATCCAAAATGGTTTAGCTCGCGAACTTGATTCATCAAAAATTTGGAATATGTAAGTGTTGGAGTGTCTACCGGTGATTGAATTGAAATGATAATAGATGGATGAGGAAAACTCAACATCCATGGATCAATTTATTTGCGAATATAGTAGGTTGTGGGTAGACACTCTAAAGTCATTTGCATCATTTAAAGACCGAAAATCCTTGAAGGTGCCAATATTGATGCTTGTGAAATCCATAACAATAGGGAATCTATGAAAATTGTGAAGTGAGAACGTCAGAAATTCCAAGCTATTGTGGAATTCAAGAGGAAAAGGAGAACATCAGAGATTTCATAGAGTCGTGGATTCCGCGAGACTTCTAAAACTACGAGATGCTATCTTTTTGTGTGGATCAAAGAATCCATAATAACATGGAATCCACGAGAAAAGGTTTGATCCAGACAATCCGCAGTAACATGGAATCCATGAGACAAGGTTTGATCCGGAGAATCTGTAGTAACACAAAATCTGTGGGACTATTAAAATCATGAAATCGCATCTTCCTCGTAGCTTAGCATGGGAAAATTCTACTAAAAATAAATCTTTTAAAGTTTTGTGTTGTCGATTAAGGAAGAGTTGTTTAGATTTAAGGTGGTATTATTCGATTAAAGTGTGTGAATATAGCTCAAAAATGATTCACCGTACTTCACGTCACGATTAAATCTAATTAACAAAGGTCCAAAACACATGAAGCAATGAGCACTGAGGATTAAGCAAGTGACAGAAGGGCGAATGTTCATTATCAAGCAATATATGAATCAGTGATATTGAAAGGTTTGTTATGCCAAAATTGGTGATCAAGGACACATTGAAGTAATCCTCAAAGTTGGGTCTCCGAAGTATGAGCGAAAATTAGAAGGAAATTTTAACCAACTGAAGTTCGGTGCCCATGATATTCTAGTATAAAATAGTATGGAGGCACGTGGGAATGATCTTCAAAACATTTTGAGAAAACCAATTATGAAATTGGCAATGAAAATCTTCCTCATAAGGAATTAATTCAATGTTTCATAGAGCCATGGTCCTTAAAGAGGGCCTATAGTATTCTCACAGCTCATTCTATTTACAACGCTGGTAAAAATTTGCAAAGCTAAGGTATAGGTGCAACAAGGTGCATGTAACGTCCTGTCATGGAACCCAAAGAATAACACAATGCAACAAAAGAACTGAATGATTATTTTTAAAAATCATTTAATTACAACATGTGAACAAAACATCATATACACAAATGTTCTCGGGGTTCCACAACAACACTACGAAAATAACATAAGAAGAATAACCCATCATAAAACCATATACAAGAAACATAAGAATATGTCATATCACTGGATTACATTATCATAAAGAGGTTTAATTACAAGTTCAAGATACATCAAACGAGATTGTGACAAATCTAGATACATCCAAAATCATAATACAATAATGTCCCACATAATCATTATAAGTGAATACAATATAGATTATGAACAAATACAATTGCCTATCACATTCACGAGCATGCTTAGCCTCCAACTCCCTGAACAAAGTGAATCCATGAACCTATCAAGAAGAATCTCGTCTCGAACTACATCACCTGCAAAGGGACCTAATGGAGGATAAAGCGCATTCATCCCAATCATGTGGTACTCGAAAGTCCACCCTCGTGCTAGGAGATAGTATCAGGTCCACAAGTCAAACAAACATACAAGTAGATAAAACATAACGTTACAAGGTTGACATTCACATTACGACATGACAGTATCTAAACCACATGATCACTAACAAACTCCCAGAGGCAATGACATAACTACAAGTGAATCTAGACAAGAGACCACAAACATGTACAAAGATAACAGTCTCATCACACAGTTGTTCTAGGTTACCCTAGTGAATCTTCCTAGATTACCAGCCCTCATCCTGAATTACCTTGGCAATCTCTGCCGATTCTCGGCCCCTAAACAAACTTATGTGGAATCGAAACACTTTTCGAGAGGACAAAGTGAATGAACAAACTATTCTAGGCCATTTCAACCTACCCTTAATCTAAACAAGCATTAAGGTATGAGGCAAGCCAAAACAATTATCTGAGTTGTTACATGATTACTACCCAGCCCCCATTACATTAAGTTTATAGTTTTCAATAGATTATCTACTTTCGATAGGTTACCCTGGTAACCTCTTTAGGGTTGCAGCCCCTAACGAAAGCCACTCCTCCTATATACCGAACATACTTACTAACAATAACAAGGATAGCCAACACGCACACAAAAAAAACCTCGAGTATTTATATCATAATCATGATGATACCATAAAACATATCAAATACCTCAATAAAATAATACATCGTGCATGGCAAACTCCAAAATCAAGTTGTGCAAATAACGATGATAAACAAGCATCCTATGCTTTTCAATACAAATAACTAGCATATAAGCCTCTGAAAAATTTAAATAGAAAACTCATAACTAAGGAATTCAATCATAATATAATATCAAATTATAATTCTATTATGTCTATCATATCAACTTAAATTTAAGTTCATAAAAGCTTGCAAAAAGACATAATTTCAATGCCTTATAGATTTTGTTCAATTTAAATAAATTAATAATCATTAACTCATACATACATATATATATATATATATTGATACTCAAAAATTAAACATCTATCTAAAAGTTCATAATCATTGGTAGGATAAAATATTCTAATTATTTGTTCTATTTTAACAAATAAGTTAATATGCCTTATACATTAAAAATATACTAAATCCATTACTTACAAAAATATCTAAACTACAAATACTAAACAATACAAATTCACATATGCGTATTTAATTCTATATTTAAACAACACATTTGTTTTCATTATTCGATTCACTTAACAAATCTATTTATATATATATATATATACACACAGATTATAAACTTAAAGAATAAGTCAACAGTAGTAATTCTCACTCAATTCATATTTCATCGAATAAAAGTACATCATACATGCATTCAGAGTTATGAAGAAGAGATAGAACTAAAGTTTGTTTTCATTAAATCTGACTTATAGAGAATGAGATAATCAACAATAAGATGATCTAAGACAAGACGTACAGTTGTACCATCTCTCTCTAGATCCATCGGTGATTTAAAAGTACATGTAACTTGTATGAAATTATCCCAAACTAGTTCATGTAATTTAAATAAAAGATTCAACGCATGCATTGAAAACAACATCATACCCTATGCACTAGAAAATACTCAAACTCAAAGGAAAATTCAAGATTGTATTTCAAAGAAAATTCTAATAGCCTAAACAAAAATCTTCCAAGAACAGCGAATTTTCTACAGTCCAGTCCAAATTAAATCAACCATGCCTTTCTATTCAACATATAGGTATAAATTGAACTCAAGGACATATCTAAGATTGTTTTCAAGGAGATTTTCTATGAACTAAAACAAAATCCTCAAGGAAATAGAAAATATATATAGACCAACAAGATTATGTAGTGAACTAAGAAATTAATTGTAATACCCCTCCGTTTTGCTTCCTGTTCTATTAGCTTTTATGTTTTGTTTTGGTTTCAGCTACTATGATACTGGGCATACTTTATTATGTGTGTTTTGATTGCTACTTATAGAGTGACGAACTATTATTTGTGTGATGTGGTTTATCTGATGTTTTATTTTACATGCTTTAATGGTGTAACGTTGTTAGAAGAAATAACATGTGATTTCATATGAGATTAGTGAGTAAGATGGAAATGTCAGTTTTGATGAGTGTATTGGTGAAGGGGACGGGTTCGCATCACTCGCTTGCGAGTGCCCTGCGATTCTGTGATTTCCTCTTCACGGTGTGTATTTTATGTTTTTTATATTATATGTTGTTGTTTACTTGGTTTTCAGGTTTGCAGGTACATGACATCGACTTCACCTAGTTTCACATGTTTGAGCGTGTCGATCCAATGATTAAGTTGAATGGAAGATAGTAGCTAGGTAACTTGTGTCAAGTCTACACCCTAGGCATAGCGTGTCATTAGTCATGTTTGTTGAGTCGTTGTTTACATTTTTTTGATGATTATGTTATTCTGAGAGGTGCTTGTTCATGAAATTAATATTTAGAATAATTGCTTTGTTTAATGTTGTTATTTATTTAAATTAAAATGAAATTGTGGATGGAAGTTTTTATTTAAATTTATTAATAAAATTTAATCCAAAGGGTTGAATTTATTTGTTAAATACTTAAAATTAATTAATTAAGTTTTATGTTGAGAAAATTAAAAGAAAGAAAAGAATATGATTCATTTTTAAATTTTATTTTATTTGGTGGAAATTAGTTTCAATTTTGGAATTAATATATTATTTATAATTATTAAATTAAATTAATATTAGATTTGGTTGTTGAAGATATTTCAATTATGTCAGCATATGCGAGTTAAATTAAATAAAGAGTTTGTTGAAAATTCATTCACGGAGAGAATTTTGGAGAGAGGAAAGCTTCTTCATGGGTGTGAGGATATTTTTTTGGAAATTGATAGAGGTTTGTTTTTGGGGAAAATTCTTGGTTGTAGATTTGGATTGGAGTTATTCTTGCATTTTATTTGAGATTGTTGGTTATTTCTCTGGTTGGAATCATTGGAATTCTTAGATAGAAGTTGTGGAAGCTTTGGAGGAGGCTTTGCATCAAATTTTCTATTACCTGAAACTTCTTGATTCAGGTTTTCTTCTGTGATATTTTATTGTTCTTTATTTACATTTAAAGTTGTAGTGATTAAAGAATGGTTTTTTAAATCAATTTAGGAAAAGAATTTGTTATTAGAAGAGAAAAAAAAATTAAAAAACATTTGTTATTCTCGTAAAGTTTTCTTTAGGGAAATTATGAAATCTCTGTTGGATTTAGTTTATTTGAGGAAATTGTTAGTTTTGTTATTAAATCAAACTTATCGGTGAAACAACACTTAGATTTGTTTTAGAAAATTTACTTCACTGTAGAAAAATGAATTTATTTTAAAAAAACCTCTATAGAAATTGTGGTAGAAAAACCTAGAGGATTTGAAAGCTTCTGGATGTAACCTAAATCCCTCTTAGTTTCCTTGTTCTTTTATTGTCTATGAATTTGAGAAAATTGATTAAAGGATTTAGTTGTAAACCTCTATGAATTTTGGATTGTTCTTTGGAAAATTTCATATTTTCACCTCTAGGTGAAAATTTCAAAATAATTCCTTCAATTTGTCTCTGAGTTGGAATTCTATTTTTACTATACATATTATATATTCATACATATGTATATATATTTTGTTTACTAGAAATTTTAATTAAATAAGTTAAGATGAGAAGTCGTCGTACGCCGATTCCCATCTTTTTTCTTGGGAGGCGATTTTCTTTGGTCGTTGTCTCTTTTTAGCGAATTTGGTTCATTGTTCTTGTGAATATCTATTCACAGTCTTTTTTATGCATATGGGTTTTGGGTTGGGGATAATCTACCTCCCCACCACCGCCCCCATATGGGAGAGGCGGTGTGGAGGGAGACCCTCCACCGTCCCCCTTACCTTTGTTTGGTTGTGGTGTGAGGGGAGGCTCAGCCTTGTGTGAACAATTACACCTCCTCTCTCTCTCTCCCTTTCCTTATTCTGAAAACCCTTAACTCTAAGGTGTGAACTATGCTTTGGGGTGGGATTCATTAAGACTCGTTTGTCCTTCGCTGTTGGGTTTCAGTAGTTTAAATAAAATATCTATATAAGTATTATATATACATATATATTATGAGTATATATAGGTATATATATTTATTTTCTATAAATATATGTGTTGTATATTTGGTGTATATCAATTGTATATTTAAATTAAAAAATATATATTGTAAATGTATATATGTCAATATATAATTTAAAATATAATTATCTTATGAATATGTATTATTTATAATTTTATATTTAAAATGGTTTCATTTCAAAAGAGATTATGTGTGTATTTTAAAATAAACATTTAAATTATATACAAGGTATATATATTTAAATGCGTGCATGTTAAGTGGTTGTGGTTAATATAATTGAAGAATTGTAGGATTTAGATGTGTTAGTTGGGAAACTTAAAGAATTTTCTTGCATGGGTTTATGTTGCTTTTAAAAGTAGTCAAAAGATTTGTTTTGATAAAATTGGAATTTTTCCCTTCTCTGTAATTTAGTAAAGACAATTAATCTATTTTATTTAATTATTTGGTTAAGGCAATTGGTTATTTACTATGAAAAGTATTAGAAAGGGAAATGGATTTAATATATCCAAAAATAGTGTATTTCCTTGCCATTGCTTGTTGTTATTATTTTTCCTTATGTTCATGATTGGGGGAAAAAGGGTTATTTGAGTTTTAAATTTGTAAGTCTTCCAGTGGTTGAGGGTTGTCAATTTGTTGATCAACTAATTGTGTTTCCCTTGGGTAGTGCTTTATGTGATTGGTTTCCTCCAAGTGTTTGGAGTGAGTTTCCTTAATTGTTGCCTCCTAGAATAGGAGAGATTGCGTTGTCTAGTTGTAAGCACTTGAGTTACTCTTGGAGTATAGTTTTGTATAGTGTGTTGTCCATTAGAAGAGTGGATTTTGTTAGGCGTTGAAGCCCAAAGAGGTAAATTGGGTAACCTTTAGAAGTGATTTAATCAAGTGATAATTAAATTAATGTACTTAGATGATTAGGATGCATTTCACACTAATCAAGATAATTTAGCCTCACTCATAGACACAAGGGCTTGTATAGACTTGGGATGAGTGGGAAGGCCTAGAATGGCAAGGTCAACTATCTTGTCCTTACGAGAGGTAGTCGATTCCGCATGAGTAAGCGTGAGGGCCGAGATTCAATAGAGGTCACCAGGGTTACTGGAGCCTATGAAGAATGCCCAAAGGAGATCTCATGACTAACTGTGCAATGACACTTTGTCTAGTACAATATTGGTGTTTGTTTTATGTGTATGGATTTCTTCTCATACTTGATCAATTATATGTCTAGAAGTAATGCGACCATGTTAGTTTAGACTTATATTGTACATATGTTTAGTCGAGTTAGTGTGTCAGTATGAGTCTGCCTATGGTTAGAGGTTGTAGATTTTGTCCATGTTACATTGTTACTATCTCCTAGCATGGGGGGTGGGCCTTCGGGTACCACTTGGTTGGGTGGAACATGCACCATACACCGTTGGGTCCCCCTTTATCTTCAGTACTTGGTGGCGAGACATCTAGTTGGATAGCTCGCGGTTCTTGTTTTTGATTCAAGCATTGCATTAGTTCAATTTGTAATAAGATATTTTACCCCTCTTGTATTTACGAGGTGGATTTATGTAATTGTAATACTTTTGTACTATTGCCTCATTCTGGGAATGAGAGATGCAACCAATTGTTTAAGTTATGAATTTATATCATGGATGTTTATCTCATTATTGTATGTTGTATAAATGATTGTTTCATAAGGTAATTAAATGCAATGGTTTTAATTATGTATGTTGTATGGGTTTAAGTAATCTTGGTTACATAGCCTTAGGGGATGTTGTTAATTTTAGATTAACATGTATGTTAAATTCACTTTAATAAAAAAAATTAGTACGCTTTTATTGTGAATTAAAACTTCCTCTAGGGTTGTGTGCTGGGGCATTATATTAATAAACAACAGATGCAAATAACTCGCTAATTCCAAATAGAGATCAAGTCGATCTTACTATAATTATACCAAATTTATGGCAGTAGATAGTTTTTGCAGACTTACAGCTTGCTAAAGAAAAAAATTCAAAGGAAAGATGAAGATAATCCAACATGCATACATACGTTTGGAACTGGGAAGTAGAAATATTTTTCTAAGGTATCATATCTTGTATTAAAGTATATGACCCTACTCAAATTTAAACATCCATTTAGTTATGTAGAAACTAGTGACATGTGCAGGTGATAAACAAATGAACAATGAGGAATTAATAGTTCAAGTAAATATCAAATGCAATAGTGAAACAAAAAAATCAACGATATCAAATAAAAACTATCAAAACAAGGCAGAGGTATTGTTGGCCTCCTACAATGATTTTAACAAATAATCCCTTGCAACTGTGATTCAAAGATTGGACATCTAACCTAAATAACCATTTCAATTATCATAAAGGTACTATAGTTGTTGGGTGATGTTCAACATTTATGTTATTTCCTTCCAAGCAATTTACTTTCAACATTGTGTTTTTTCTTAGTTGTAGGTTAGATATGGCTACTTTGGATTCATTGTGCACATACAGTGCTGACCCATTTCAAGTTTACGTCCTTGGGTTGACAATTTAAATAACAATCACAAAATGGAATTCTAGTGGTTGCAGGAATAGTCAGCGCCAGATTCTTAACTAATTACTAAAAAAAAATAAACAACTAAACTAAACTAAGCTATGGGATGGAATACTCACCAAGTGGCCCCCCTTGGATAAGTATTCCCTAAAACTAAGATAGACTCAAATTCACAAACTTATAACTTCATTTTATTAAAAAAAAAAACATGAGTACAATCATCATAGTTTTATTGCCAAAAAAAATCAAGAGTGTGATTACATCAATTAAGCAATCTTCTAACCGAGAGCCAAAAAGAACATCAGATCCCTTATTTATTCAACCACCTAGCAAGGCGTTCAACTCCCATAAAAGTGGAGGATGCCACATTAGGGAAAGTACAAAAAAGAGCAGGGGCGACTACGCATTCATAGAACCTGTCAGGCACGATTGCCTTAACTCGAATCTGGCACAGTAGTAACACCAACGCATGCTCAATAACATTTAAGACCATAACAAGGTGGTTACAATCTGATACATGAGGAATCTCCAACCACCAAGAATCTTCAATGACCACCTTGTTGACTGATGCAACACACGTCCAACTGGCAAGATCTTCCTAAATTGCAGGTCTCAAATCATCTGCATGACAACATTAGCATGCACAACAATTGCATATCCATAATCATCTTAAAGCGACATTCATTAATCACATGCAAAGTTAACACAAACAGTCCACATAGCATATCGATATCATTTGAAAGCTTATGAAAATAAATTCATGTCCAAGGTCTATGGTTTCAATTAAATATTATGAAAGATCAACTCTCAAGCATCAGAGTCTTGTGTAACTGCAGGAAATGGACAACAACCCTATCAATAATTAAGCCATAAACCAGACTCATCAAGTATAATGTTAAGATCTTTTTTGAAAAAATAAAATACAAAGCTAAGTTTTATAGATTAACCTTTCACATAAATTTCTCTTCATATTTAATCAAAATTTAGCTAACAATTTTTGTGTTTTCTATTGTTTGTGCAAGTTTCAAACGAGCAATCTCATCATAAAGAAAACCAAATATCGCAATCGTCATTTTAAAGTTTTAAATTCAGGAAACCAAACACTATTACAGAAGAAAACTTGTTGCTCTTCTGTAATGCCCCGCCACGCAACCCTAGAGGAAGTTTCAATTCACTAAACAAGCGTACTAAATTTTTTTTTTTAAAAGAAGTGAATTAAACCCACATGTTCAACTAAATTGACAACATCCCCTAGGGTTACATAACTGAGATTACTTAAAACCCCAATAACATACATCAACAAGAATACATTGAAAGTAAATAACACAAGTAATAACCTTCAACATCATAGAAAGAAACGAGATATGATAAAGCATTCATTTACATAAATCAATTACAAAGGATCTATTACAATCCTCATTCCCGGAATGAGTACAAATACATAAGTCTGATTATTACAAGGTCCACCTCATACACAAGAGGGGTAAAACAATATCATTACATTATGAGATACAAAATACAAGAATCCAAAAGTAAGACAAGTGAGATGTCCATCAAGAAGTCTCGCCACCAAGTACTGAAGATCAAGGGGACCCAACGGTTATGGTGCATGTTCCACCCAACCATGTGGTACCCGAAGGACCACCCCCCATGCTAGGAGATATTAACCAAGTAACATGGACGAGAAACCTACCACCTCAAACCAAAGGCAGACTCATACTGATACAAACTGACTCAACCACACATATGCACAATAAAGTCAAAACTCTAATCATGGTTACATTGCTTCCAGACATAATATAATCAAGTGTGCTAAAGAAAACATACGCACAACAAAAACACGGTGTTATCCTAGACAGAGTGTCATCGCAAGGTTTGTCATGAGATATCCTCTAGGCATTCTTCATAGGCTCCGGAAATCCTGGTGACCTCAACCGAATCCCGGCACTCATACTAACTCAAGCGGAATCAACTACCTCTCATAGGGATGAGATAGTGATCTTGCCATTCCAGGCCTTCTCACCCACCCCAAGTCTAAACAAACCCTTGTGCCTGTGAGTGAGGTTAACTTATCTTGGTTATTGTGAACTACATCCTAATATGCTAAGTATATTTACTTTAGTTTTCAGTTGTTAAAATCACTTCTGAAGGTTTCCCGATTTACCTCTTTGGGCTCCGGCCCCTAACAAAAGCCACTCTTCTAATTGGATAACACACTACAAACTAACTCCAAGGGTTACTCAAGTGCTACAGAATTGAACCAATAAACTCTCTCCAATCCTAGGAGGCAACACAAAGAAATCCACTCCAATACTAGGAGGACACAAGATAATTGTAACACTACCCAAGGGAAATCAAAGCAATCTTTCAACAAGGGAATGACCCACGTTTAACTGGAAGACTTCACAACCCAACTTCTCAACAATCATTCACAATTTATCCATTAAAAGATACTTCGATGAACTCATGCATTGGAAATGAAAATACTACTTTTGGTTATTCTAAAACCATGTTCCTAATCTAATGCTCTTCGTAGCAAAGTAAAATAATTCATTCAAGGCTTTACATCAACCAATCAATATTTTATTAAATACGTAATCTCTACAACTAAATCAAATCCTGAGCAATAATGAGTTCGACTATAGTTAATTGTCTAAGTTGTTGAATGCTCTCATGTTTAGCAAGGTATAAAATACACACATTTACAAGAAAAACACCTCATAATAATATGCACTATTAAAATCAATATTTCTTCTTGATCCAGTAAATCGATTATACAAGAATAACTTTAAATAAAATTACATAAACAATATATATATAATATTAATTACATACTATATATATATTAAATATTATATATATTCATATATAATATAAAATACATATGATATATATATATAATTAAATATTATATATATAAAATAAACCAAATCGAAATTAAAATAAAATTTAAAAACGAATTTAAATAAACAAAATCAAATAAATAAATAAATAAAATGAAATTTAAAACGAAATTTGAAATAACAAAAAAAAAATTAAAAGAAAAACAAAGTACGCGAGTCCGGACAGTACCTCGTCCGACGGATGGTACCGCCGATACCCGCGGATTGTCCGTAGACTGTTGATGCCTGCGTCGACTATACTCTATGTACAGCGGCCGCCAATAGAGTAAGGAGGGGGCCGTAGTCCTCATTGGACAGTGCATCCCCCATATGGGTGGTGCACTGCCCAGTGGGTACTGCGTACCCACTGTGCATTCAATAAAAAGGTGGGGGGCCGAACCCCCCCACAAACAACAAAAATTTTATTAACATAAAAATTTCCACATAGAATAAATTCGTACGCAGGGTACAATTTATCTCAGGTCCGTACGCGGCCAACAGAATAATATAACATAGTAAAAATAAAAGGGTTTATATATATGATAATGTAAATTATATATATCATATTCATAATATGGTATATGTAATGTATATTATCATATATATAAAAAAAAATTTCCAGAATTTCTTCAACTAGTGAAATCGAAGAAAAAAAAGTTAACAACCAGAAACTAAATTTTGCAACATTGAAACCTTTCAAAACAAAGATTAAATTCAGAATAACAAATGAAACCATTCCCTTTTCTTTGTGTTTTCAAAAATTCTAAACACCAGAAGATTGATACAGTGATCTAGGTTTTTTCCACCATTTTTCTAAAAGGGTTTGCATTTTAAAAACAATTAAATATGAATATCAAACTATAGAAGTTTAACCTAGGGTTTCAAGAAAATTTCCCCATTTACAAAACTCTTATCAATTAAACAAAATAGATTAAACTAGAAACAATAACACAAGGAAATAAAAGAAAACCTGGTTATTTGCAGCCACCAAATTCCTTGATGCAGAATTTTCCTTTGAACCCTTTACAATTTCTCTTCCCACAATGCAAAGAATTTCCAACAAGCTTCTATCCAATAGCTCCACCTTCTTCACAGAATTTTTCTCCCCTTTCAATTTAATTCCTCAAATAGAAAATAATTCTCTAAACTTTCATCAAAATTTCTCCAACAAATTTCCTGCCTGTCAAAAAATGAAGCAAGAAGAATCCCCAAATTTTTCTGCCCTAAACTTATAAAACAACATTTCCAAAATAACCTAATGTAACCCTAATTCACTTTCAAATGCAAAAGTTGAATTTACAAGTTAATTTCATTTCCCCTTTATTGGAAGGCCCTAACTTTGACTTTTAAGTAAAATTTCAATTTCTCATAATTCTCTTTTTGATTTAATTTAATTTTACAATTCAAATACACTTACATAATTACTATTGAATTATCTAATAACTAAATTCAATCACTTGAGATTTAAATTTAATTAAATAACCAATTTAACTTTAATTAACTTACTCACAATTATTTATTAATTAAATTTAATCCCTTGAGATTTAAATCTAATTAAATAAGTACTTTAACTAAACTAACACAATTTCAATTATTTAATAATTAAATTCAATCCCTTGAGATTTAAATTTAATAAATTAAATAATTCAACTTTAATAAACCTACTTACAATTATTTATTAATTAAATTTAATCCCTTGAGATTTAAATTTAATTAAATAAATAATTTAAGTTTAATTTCAATAATCAATTTAAATCTAACCAATGAGCATAATATTAAAATAATATAAAATAATTATTTCTTCCAGCCAATGCAATTTTTTCAAAAGAGCTATTTTAAAAGGGACATCACTTTTCAAAACATTACATAACATCCAATAAGATACAACATGACTCAATCATCAGAACTGACGACACACTAAGGCTAGGGTGTAGACCTGACACATGCTACCAAGCTACTATCTTCCATTCAACTTAACCGTTGGATCGACACGCTCAAACCTGTGGAACCAGGTGGAGTCGATGTCATGTACCTGCAACCTGTAATCAAAAATCAACATAATATATGCAGTATATAATTCACACCGTGAAGGAGAAATCTCGGATTCGCAGAGCGCTCGCAAGCGAGTGATGCAAACCCGTCTCCTTCACCAATACACTCACCAAAGACTAACACTAACGTCATAACAATATTCTCATAATTAATCACATGATAATTCTACTGTCATCATTAATTCATCAAAGCATGTAAAATAAAATTAGATAATCACATCTCATAGTAATAGTTGTCGCTCAAAAGTAGCGATCAAAACATCATAATAAAATGTGTCCAGTATCACAGTAGCTGCAATCCAATCAAAACATAAGCAACATGAAACGAGAAGCAAAATGGAGGGGTATTACAAAACCCTTCAAATAAATCCACACTTTGCTTAAAATCCTAAAAATTAAAGACCTAGTTGCAAATAACTTGAGTGGGTGAATTATTTGAGCATGATAAAAAAAAATTGATTACTGGAACTTGAATCTAACTTGCTCATGAAGTTTTTGAAATGTTTTAGAATTGTCACACTCAAACTAAAAATAAAAATCCTTGACGGCCTATGCTAAAAAAAATTCTATGTTACAATGGGCCATATCAAGCTTATTAAAAAAATTGTGAAAGAATTTGGAGATGTGCCCATTGGTTATGGGTATGTATTGCATTAAATAATATTATATTTGAGAGATTTCTTGACATCTTGAAAAGTCAAGGTTGGCTTGGAGGAAGTCAATGTGGTGGTGGTGGTCTCCAACAAGGTTCAAGCCCATTTTTTTATGGAATGATAAGCTACAAGGTGTGCATTTAAAAGTGATTGTTTTGGTGGCAAATTTGCTCATCTAAACATTTTAGGAAGGGAAAATGTGGGTTTACATGGGAAATTAACCTAGGGATGACAAACTAAGGGGTAAACAAGGGGTAAAGGGGTCAAAAAGTGAGGAAACATAAACAGAAAGGTTAGGACATGGTGTGGAGTTAACAATTATATGAAAATCACCACTTAGGAAAAATGGAAACATAAGAAGGAGAAAGATGGCATGGGAAAGGGGAAAAGACATAGCTAGGAGATAACATGGGTTAGGAAAAAATACTCAAAACATGAAAAAACATGCACAAGAGCAAAGGGGGCTAAAATGGTGACAAAAATGTTATTAGTATGCAAATATTGTTATCACAACTAGAGGCCATAACCCTTGTGCATCATTATTTTATCTTGATTCATCCCTTGTTTTTGTAATATGGCTATTTGGTGTAAACAATGGTTTTGGCATGTATTAATGTATGAATTGTAGTATGGCTTTGGAGTGGTTTCCTTCCTCTATTGCATTGAAATGAAATGGTTGGTGTTGATGAATGATAAAGGGCAAGAATGTGGATTAGAAGTCTTAATAATCCTTGTATTAGTATATTTATTTCTCCTACTTTTGGCTGGGTCATGAGTACCCATGTGTTGATTTATGCATTGGGCCCTCAATGTGCTAAATGTGGTTGTGCATTGAATTACTAATGTATTGTTATCTTTGAACTGTGCATTGTACCCTTGATGTGTGTATTTAAGTGTGGCTGTGCATTAAATCCTATTGGATTATTGTTCCCATGGTCTTATGCATTAGATGGCATCTAATACCCATGTGTAACTATGGGAATATTGGTGTCTTGTGTGTGAGTATTGTTGTGCTAGAAGTGTATCCATGATAGTGTTGGGACTCAATCTTACAATGTCAAAATTTACCCCAACTATTTTGTGCATGGAGGCCTCATTTTACTTACCATAGATAACCGATTTGAGAGATTTTCATGTGGGTCCCCTCCTATCAAAATTTGTCTATATTGTGCCTATCATGTGTTGGGATTTGCAAAGATCCACAAAATTCTAAGTGTGGACATATTTTGTTCAAATTCTTAAGACTACATTAAATTTTGGAGTTTCAGAGTTTCCCATCCGACATTTGTTTTCCTCTGATCCCCAATTCTTGATGGCTTACCCTATGTTATCTTTCAAAGTCACAGTTTTGGTCATCTCCTTATTTCCACACCATATGGCATGAGTTCCTTGGTATACTTCATCCTGGATTTCCAATATTTCCTTTCATATATTTTTCAAAGTCAAAGGTGTTGGAATACCTCTAACATGATACTTTTGGGCATGATTTATAAAGTATTTCCAACTTTCAATCCCCTATGTTACCTTATCAAGTTTGCAAGTTTGAACATATCCTTATTTGATTTCCTTAGGTATGAATTGGTGGTATCCTAGTTTCTGACTACCAATACTTCCCTTCATATATCTTTTCAAATTTGATGATATAGAGGTAACTTTATTTATTTTCTTTGGTATTCTTGATCCCCAATCCTTGACAAGTGGTATGGATTTTGGGGTATCTTCAATCTCCAATTCCTAATAATTCCTTTCATATATCTTTCCAGAGTTAGTGATGCAAAGGTATTCTAATTTGTTTGTTTTTGGCACGAGTTATAAGGTGTTCCCAAGTATCCAACTCCAAATCTCTGCACCTCTTGCATTTCGCATTGTTCGCCACTGCCTACCTCCCTACACAACTTAGGTTGCCATTAATGACCAAATTTGACCCTGTAGTTGTTGATGTTAAACAGCTTCAATCAAACTACTTCTAGGCACGAATTTATCTGAAGACAACAAATTAAATATAGCCTTATGGCTATTCAATTTATATAATCGGTTTCCTTTATGAAGAGGCGCTTCATATTCAAGTTAGAAAATAAAATATTAATTATTTAATAATTAATATTTAATTATTAAATGGGGTTGAATTTAGGAGAGGCGTGATTGTATCTTTGTTTGGAGGCAGACCTATTGTCTTGAGGAGACACGTCTCTCCTTGGCGTGTCTATAGATACAAGATGTGGATCATTCATTTGATCATCAAGTTCATTAATCATAGTTTGCATACCTAGAAGAAGTTCATTCGCATCAGCAAATCATCATCTTGTAGCAGCAGATCATCATCCTATAGCAGGAGTTCGATATCAAGGAGAAACATATTCATTTGTATCTGCATCTAGGAGAGATGCAATTATTTATTGTATCAAAATCAGCATTGAATTGTGCATGAGTTGTAAGCAGATTTATGCTCTTATTGCTGCAATATAAGAGATATAATTGATGGGTTTTTCTCCCTCAAAAGGAGGGTTTTCCCAAGATATATTGTTGTGTACATTGTCTTAAGTGCTGCATTTTCTGATTGATTTCAGTTGTATTTATCTGATCATAAAACTAATATGGTATCAAAGCCAGGTTTAAGGAAAGATCTTATCAGATTTATATAAGTAGCATTATCCTCCATTATTGTTCTCATCTTTGATTGCATCTATCCTTTCATCAAGATGGTGAACAAGTTCAAGGTCGAAGACAGACTTGAAGGTGCATCAAAATTCGCATCCTGGAAGTTTAGAGTGATGCTCGCTTTGGAGGAGAATGAGTTAACTAAGTTCATGGAGAATGAAGTTCTTGAACTAACTGAAAAGAATGAGAAGCCTCAATGGAAGAGAAATGGCACTAAGGCGAAAAATATGTTGGTTGATTCTGTGAAAAATCACATTGTGCCAATCATCTCCAAGTTGAAAACAACAAAAGATATGTTCAAGACTTTAAAGGAGATGTATGAGATCAACAACACAATTCGGGCTCTTGCATTAAAGTAACAGCTTCATCATATCAAGATGGCGAAAGGAGAATTCGTCATCTCATACTTCATGAAGATCACCGGATTGAAAGATCAACTCTCTACCATTGGGCATATTGTTGATAGCAAGGATCTGACTATGTTGGCTCTCAATTG
>CM021109.1:113069709-113105367 GCA_007115665.2 Sequoiadendron giganteum
CCACATTCTCCATTGGGTCCCCTGCAGGTGTGTTTTTCGTGACATGTTATTCTTGGCAGGATTCAAAATGCATAGTGTTTGCAAAGCATAGTTTCTTGGACGAGTTTGTGGTCGTCTTCTTTTCTTGATCTCATTTTTTTTTGAATCACACTCATGATGTACATGAGATGCTTTGTAATGATACTTGTATTATTCTGAGATTTGTCACAATCTCAATCATTGTATGTAACTTTTTGTATATATATATTTGGACATGACTATGTTCATAGGTTTATTTATATATGGTTATTGTGGTGTTTTGATGTTATTACTTGGTAGCGTAGTTGTGGAACCCTAAAACGATTATGATATGTTGTTGTCCCATGTTATTTGGTTTAAAAAATAATAATATTATGTTGTTTTATGTGAATGACATAACATTTTCTGGGTTTCATGACGGGGCGTTACACAATGCATAAAATGCTTTGCAGCTATTAGATGAGGCAGGTTCTTATCATAGAGATAAAAACGATTCTTCTCCATGAAAATGAAGCTAAACAAAATCGATAGAAGTGAATAAAAATTTGGTGTGCGACCTCTGTATTGGTCAAAAAGCTCGTAAAATCCTTGAGATTTTGCAATGTTTTTAATGCAGAGATCGTGTCCCTTGAATTTCTTCATGGTTCGATGTATCATTTATTTCTTCAAAATGATCCTTACACTTAGTGCAACCTATATCTCCTCGTGGCATGCCACTTCTCTCTAAGCATCCAATGGTATTTAAAGAGAAACATCATGATAAAATTTGGTAATGGTATGTGCAAAAAGGAGGGTCATTATCGTAGTTGTCATTATCCAAAATGGTTTAGCTCGCGAACTTGATTCATCAAAAATTTGGAATATGTAAGTGTTGGAGTGTCTACCGGTGATTGAATTGAAATGATAATAGATGGATGAGGAAAACTCAACATCCATGGATCAATTTATTTGCGAATATAGTAGGTTGTGGGTAGACACTCTAAAGTCATTTGCATCATTTAAAGACCGAAAATCCTTGAAGGTGCCAATATTGATGCTTGTGAAATCCATAACAATAGAGAATCTATGAAAATTGTGAAGTGAGAACGTCAGAAATTCCAAGCTATTGTGGAATTCAAGAGGAAAAGGAGAACATCAGAGATTTCATAGAGTCGTGGATTCCGCGAGACTTCTAAAACTACGAGATGCTATCTTTTTGTGTGGATCAAAGAATCCATAATAACATGGAATCCACGAGACAAGGTTTGATCCAGACAATCCGCAGTAACATGGAATCCATGAGACAAGGTTTGATCCGGAGAATCTGTAGTAACACAAAATCTGTGGGACTATTAAAATCATGAAATCGCATCTTCCTCGTAGCTTAGCATGGGAAAATTCTACTAAAAATAAATCTTTTAAAGTTTTGTGTTGTCGATTAAGGAAGAGTTGTTTAGATTTAAGGTGGTATTATTCGATTAAAGTGTGTGAATATAGCTCAAAAATGATTCACCGTACTTCACGTCACGATTAAATCTAATTAACAAAGGTCCAAAACACATGAAGCAATGAGCACTGAGGATTAAGCAAGTGACAGAAGGGCGAATGTTCATTATCAAGCAATATATGAATCAGTGATATTGAAAGGTTTGTTATGCCAAAATTGGTGATCAAGGACACATTGAAGTAATCCTCAAAGTTGGGTCTCCGAAGTATGAGCGAAAATTAGAAGGAAATTTTAACCAACTGAAGTTCGGTGCCCATGATATTCTAGTATAAAATAGTATGGAGGCACGTGGGAATGATCTTCAAAACATTTTGAGAAAACCAATTATGAAATTGGCAATGAAAATCTTCCTCATAAGGAATTAATTCAATGTTTCATAGAGCCATGGTCCTTAAAGAGGGCCTATAGTATTCTCACAGCTCATTCTATTTACAACGCTGGTAAAAATTTGCAAAGCTAAGGTATAGGTGCAACAAGGTGCATGTAACGTCCTGTCATGGAACCCAAAGAATAACACAATGCAACAAAAGAACTGAATGATTATTTTTAAAAATCATTTAATTACAACATGTGAACAAAACATCATATACACAAATGTTCTCGGGGTTCCACAACAACACTACGAAAATAACATAAGAAGAATAACCCATCATAAAACCATATACAAGAAACATAAGAATATGTCATATCACTGGATTACATTATCATAAAGAGGTTTAATTACAAGTTCAAGATACATCAAACGAGATTGTGACAAATCTAGATACATCCAAAATCATAATACAATAATGTCCCACATAATCATTATAAGTGAATACAATATAGATTATGAACAAATACAATTGCCTATCACATTCACGAGCATGCTTAGCCTCCAACTCCCTGAACAAAGTGAATCCATGAACCTATCAAGAAGAATCTCGTCTCGAACTACATCACCTGCAAAGGGACCTAATGGAGGATAAAGCGCATTCATCCCAATCATGTGGTACTCGAAAGTCCACCCTCGTGCTAGGAGATAGTATCAGGTCCACAAGTCAAACAAACATACAAGTAGATAAAACATAACGTTACAAGGTTGACATTCACATTACGACATGACAGTATCTAAACCACATGATCACTAACAAACTCCCAGAGGCAATGACATAACTACAAGTGAATCTAGACAAGAGACCACAAACATGTACAAAGATAACAGTCTCATCACACAGTTGTTCTAGGTTACCCTAGTGAATCTTCCTAGATTACCAGCCCTCATCCTGAATTACCTTGGCAATCTCTGCCGATTCTCGGCCCCTAAACAAACTTATGTGGAATCGAAACACTTTTCGAGAGGACAAAGTGAATGAACAAACTATTCTAGGCCATTTCAACCTACCCTTAATCTAAACAAGCATTAAGGTATGAGGCAAGCCAAAACAATTATCTGAGTTGTTACATGATTACTACCCAGCCCCCATTACATTAAGTTTATAGTTTTCAATAGATTATCTACTTTCGATAGGTTACCCTGGTAACCTCTTTAGGGTTGCAGCCCCTAACGAAAGCCACTCCTCCTATATACCGAACATACTTACTAACAATAACAAGGATAGCCAACACGCACACAAAAAAAACCTCGAGTATTTATATCATAATCATGATGATACCATAAAACATATCAAATACCTCAATAAAATAATACATCGTGCATGGCAAACTCCAAAATCAAGTTGTGCAAATAACGATGATAAACAAGCATCCTATGCTTTTCAATACAAATAACTAGCATATAAGCCTCTGAAAAATTTAAATAGAAAACTCATAACTAAGGAATTCAATCATAATATAATATCAAATTATAATTCTATTATGTCTATCATATCAACTTAAATTTAAGTTCATAAAAGCTTGCAAAAAGACATAATTTCAATGCCTTATAGATTTTGTTCAATTTAAATAAATTAATAATCATTAACTCATACATACATATATATATATATATATTGATACTCAAAAATTAAACATCTATCTAAAAGTTCATAATCATTGGTAGGATAAAATATTCTAATTATTTGTTCTATTTTAACAAATAAGTTAATATGCCTTATACATTAAAAATATACTAAATCCATTACTTACAAAAATATCTAAACTACAAATACTAAACAATACAAATTCACATATGCGTATTTAATTCTATATTTAAACAACACATTTGTTTTCATTATTCGATTCACTTAACAAATCTATTTATATATATATATATACACACAGATTATAAACTTAAAGAATAAGTCAACAGTAGTAATTCTCACTCAATTCATATTTCATCGAATAAAAGTACATCATACATGCATTCAGAGTTATGAAGAAGAGATAGAACTAAAGTTTGTTTTCATTAAATCTGACTTATAGAGAATGAGATAATCAACAATAAGATGATCTAAGACAAGACGTACAGTTGTACCATCTCTCTCTAGATCCATCGGTGATTTAAAAGTACATGTAACTTGTATGAAATTATCCCAAACTAGTTCATGTAATTTAAATAAAAGATTCAACGCATGCATTGAAAACAACATCATACCCTATGCACTAGAAAATACTCAAACTCAAAGGAAAATTCAAGATTGTATTTCAAAGAAAATTCTAATAGCCTAAACAAAAATCTTCCAAGAACAGCGAATTTTCTACAGTCCAGTCCAAATTAAATCAACCATGCCTTTCTATTCAACATATAGGTATAAATTGAACTCAAGGACATATCTAAGATTGTTTTCAAGGAGATTTTCTATGAACTAAAACAAAATCCTCAAGGAAATAGAAAATATATATAGACCAACAAGATTATGTAGTGAACTAAGAAATTAATTGTAATACCCCTCCGTTTTGCTTCCTGTTCTATTAGCTTTTATGTTTTGTTTTGGTTTCAGCTACTATGATACTGGGCATACTTTATTATGTGTGTTTTGATTGCTACTTATAGAGTGACGAACTATTATTTGTGTGATGTGGTTTATCTGATGTTTTATTTTACATGCTTTAATGGTGTAACGTTGTTAGAAGAAATAACATGTGATTTCATATGAGATTAGTGAGTAAGATGGAAATGTCAGTTTTGATGAGTGTATTGGTGAAGGGGACGGGTTCGCATCACTCGCTTGCGAGTGCCCTGCGATTCTGTGATTTCCTCTTCACGGTGTGTATTTTATGTTTTTTATATTATATGTTGTTGTTTACTTGGTTTTCAGGTTTGCAGGTACATGACATCGACTTCACCTAGTTTCACATGTTTGAGCGTGTCGATCCAATGATTAAGTTGAATGGAAGATAGTAGCTAGGTAACTTGTGTCAAGTCTACACCCTAGGCATAGCGTGTCATTAGTCATGTTTGTTGAGTCGTTGTTTACATTTTTTTGATGATTATGTTATTCTGAGAGGTGCTTGTTCATGAAATTAATATTTAGAATAATTGCTTTGTTTAATGTTGTTATTTATTTAAATTAAAATGAAATTGTGGATGGAAGTTTTTATTTAAATTTATTAATAAAATTTAATCCAAAGGGTTGAATTTATTTGTTAAATACTTAAAATTAATTAATTAAGTTTTATGTTGAGAAAATTAAAAGAAAGAAAAGAATATGATTCATTTTTAAATTTTATTTTATTTGGTGGAAATTAGTTTCAATTTTGGAATTAATATATTATTTATAATTATTAAATTAAATTAATATTAGATTTGGTTGTTGAAGATATTTCAATTATGTCAGCATATGCGAGTTAAATTAAATAAAGAGTTTGTTGAAAATTCATTCACGGAGAGAATTTTGGAGAGAGGAAAGCTTCTTCATGGGTGTGAGGATATTTTTTTGGAAATTGATAGAGGTTTGTTTTTGGGGAAAATTCTTGGTTGTAGATTTGGATTGGAGTTATTCTTGCATTTTATTTGAGATTGTTGGTTATTTCTCTGGTTGGAATCATTGGAATTCTTAGATAGAAGTTGTGGAAGCTTTGGAGGAGGCTTTGCATCAAATTTTCTATTACCTGAAACTTCTTGATTCAGGTTTTCTTCTGTGATATTTTATTGTTCTTTATTTACATTTAAAGTTGTAGTGATTAAAGAATGGTTTTTTAAATCAATTTAGGAAAAGAATTTGTTATTAGAAGAGAAAAAAAAATTAAAAAACATTTGTTATTCTCGTAAAGTTTTCTTTAGGGAAATTATGAAATCTCTGTTGGATTTAGTTTATTTGAGGAAATTGTTAGTTTTGTTATTAAATCAAACTTATCGGTGAAACAACACTTAGATTTGTTTTAGAAAATTTACTTCACTGTAGAAAAATGAATTTATTTTAAAAAAACCTCTATAGAAATTGTGGTAGAAAAACCTAGAGGATTTGAAAGCTTCTGGATGTAACCTAAATCCCTCTTAGTTTCCTTGTTCTTTTATTGTCTATGAATTTGAGAAAATTGATTAAAGGATTTAGTTGTAAACCTCTATGAATTTTGGATTGTTCTTTGGAAAATTTCATATTTTCACCTCTAGGTGAAAATTTCAAAATAATTCCTTCAATTTGTCTCTGAGTTGGAATTCTATTTTTACTATACATATTATATATTCATACATATGTATATATATTTTGTTTACTAGAAATTTTAATTAAATAAGTTAAGATGAGAAGTCGTCGTACGCCGATTCCCATCTTTTTTCTTGGGAGGCGATTTTCTTTGGTCGTTGTCTCTTTTTAGCGAATTTGGTTCATTGTTCTTGTGAATATCTATTCACAGTCTTTTTTATGCATATGGGTTTTGGGTTGGGGATAATCTACCTCCCCACCACCGCCCCCATATGGGAGAGGCGGTGTGGAGGGAGACCCTCCACCGTCCCCCTTACCTTTGTTTGGTTGTGGTGTGAGGGGAGGCTCAGCCTTGTGTGAACAATTACACCTCCTCTCTCTCTCTCCCTTTCCTTATTCTGAAAACCCTTAACTCTAAGGTGTGAACTATGCTTTGGGGTGGGATTCATTAAGACTCGTTTGTCCTTCGCTGTTGGGTTTCAGTAGTTTAAATAAAATATCTATATAAGTATTATATATACATATATATTATGAGTATATATAGGTATATATATTTATTTTCTATAAATATATGTGTTGTATATTTGGTGTATATCAATTGTATATTTAAATTAAAAAATATATATTGTAAATGTATATATGTCAATATATAATTTAAAATATAATTATCTTATGAATATGTATTATTTATAATTTTATATTTAAAATGGTTTCATTTCAAAAGAGATTATGTGTGTATTTTAAAATAAACATTTAAATTATATACAAGGTATATATATTTAAATGCGTGCATGTTAAGTGGTTGTGGTTAATATAATTGAAGAATTGTAGGATTTAGATGTGTTAGTTGGGAAACTTAAAGAATTTTCTTGCATGGGTTTATGTTGCTTTTAAAAGTAGTCAAAAGATTTGTTTTGATAAAATTGGAATTTTTCCCTTCTCTGTAATTTAGTAAAGACAATTAATCTATTTTATTTAATTATTTGGTTAAGGCAATTGGTTATTTACTATGAAAAGTATTAGAAAGGGAAATGGATTTAATATATCCAAAAATAGTGTATTTCCTTGCCATTGCTTGTTGTTATTATTTTTCCTTATGTTCATGATTGGGGGAAAAAGGGTTATTTGAGTTTTAAATTTGTAAGTCTTCCAGTGGTTGAGGGTTGTCAATTTGTTGATCAACTAATTGTGTTTCCCTTGGGTAGTGCTTTATGTGATTGGTTTCCTCCAAGTGTTTGGAGTGAGTTTCCTTAATTGTTGCCTCCTAGAATAGGAGAGATTGCGTTGTCTAGTTGTAAGCACTTGAGTTACTCTTGGAGTATAGTTTTGTATAGTGTGTTGTCCATTAGAAGAGTGGATTTTGTTAGGCGTTGAAGCCCAAAGAGGTAAATTGGGTAACCTTTAGAAGTGATTTAATCAAGTGATAATTAAATTAATGTACTTAGATGATTAGGATGCATTTCACACTAATCAAGATAATTTAGCCTCACTCATAGACACAAGGGCTTGTATAGACTTGGGATGAGTGGGAAGGCCTAGAATGGCAAGGTCAACTATCTTGTCCTTACGAGAGGTAGTCGATTCCGCATGAGTAAGCGTGAGGGCCGAGATTCAATAGAGGTCACCAGGGTTACTGGAGCCTATGAAGAATGCCCAAAGGAGATCTCATGACTAACTGTGCAATGACACTTTGTCTAGTACAATATTGGTGTTTGTTTTATGTGTATGGATTTCTTCTCATACTTGATCAATTATATGTCTAGAAGTAATGCGACCATGTTAGTTTAGACTTATATTGTACATATGTTTAGTCGAGTTAGTGTGTCAGTATGAGTCTGCCTATGGTTAGAGGTTGTAGATTTTGTCCATGTTACATTGTTACTATCTCCTAGCATGGGGGGTGGGCCTTCGGGTACCACTTGGTTGGGTGGAACATGCACCATACACCGTTGGGTCCCCCTTTATCTTCAGTACTTGGTGGCGAGACATCTAGTTGGATAGCTCGCGGTTCTTGTTTTTGATTCAAGCATTGCATTAGTTCAATTTGTAATAAGATATTTTACCCCTCTTGTATTTACGAGGTGGATTTATGTAATTGTAATACTTTTGTACTATTGCCTCATTCTGGGAATGAGAGATGCAACCAATTGTTTAAGTTATGAATTTATATCATGGATGTTTATCTCATTATTGTATGTTGTATAAATGATTGTTTCATAAGGTAATTAAATGCAATGGTTTTAATTATGTATGTTGTATGGGTTTAAGTAATCTTGGTTACATAGCCTTAGGGGATGTTGTTAATTTTAGATTAACATGTATGTTAAATTCACTTTAATAAAAAAAATTAGTACGCTTTTATTGTGAATTAAAACTTCCTCTAGGGTTGTGTGCTGGGGCATTATATTAATAAACAACAGATGCAAATAACTCGCTAATTCCAAATAGAGATCAAGTCGATCTTACTATAATTATACCAAATTTATGGCAGTAGATAGTTTTTGCAGACTTACAGCTTGCTAAAGAAAAAAATTCAAAGGAAAGATGAAGATAATCCAACATGCATACATACGTTTGGAACTGGGAAGTAGAAATATTTTTCTAAGGTATCATATCTTGTATTAAAGTATATGACCCTACTCAAATTTAAACATCCATTTAGTTATGTAGAAACTAGTGACATGTGCAGGTGATAAACAAATGAACAATGAGGAATTAATAGTTCAAGTAAATATCAAATGCAATAGTGAAACAAAAAAATCAACGATATCAAATAAAAACTATCAAAACAAGGCAGAGGTATTGTTGGCCTCCTACAATGATTTTAACAAATAATCCCTTGCAACTGTGATTCAAAGATTGGACATCTAACCTAAATAACCATTTCAATTATCATAAAGGTACTATAGTTGTTGGGTGATGTTCAACATTTATGTTATTTCCTTCCAAGCAATTTACTTTCAACATTGTGTTTTTTCTTAGTTGTAGGTTAGATATGGCTACTTTGGATTCATTGTGCACATACAGTGCTGACCCATTTCAAGTTTACGTCCTTGGGTTGACAATTTAAATAACAATCACAAAATGGAATTCTAGTGGTTGCAGGAATAGTCAGCGCCAGATTCTTAACTAATTACTAAAAAAAAATAAACAACTAAACTAAACTAAGCTATGGGATGGAATACTCACCAAGTGGCCCCCCTTGGATAAGTATTCCCTAAAACTAAGATAGACTCAAATTCACAAACTTATAACTTCATTTTATTAAAAAAAAAAACATGAGTACAATCATCATAGTTTTATTGCCAAAAAAAATCAAGAGTGTGATTACATCAATTAAGCAATCTTCTAACCGAGAGCCAAAAAGAACATCAGATCCCTTATTTATTCAACCACCTAGCAAGGCGTTCAACTCCCATAAAAGTGGAGGATGCCACATTAGGGAAAGTACAAAAAAGAGCAGGGGCGACTACGCATTCATAGAACCTGTCAGGCACGATTGCCTTAACTCGAATCTGGCACAGTAGTAACACCAACGCATGCTCAATAACATTTAAGACCATAACAAGGTGGTTACAATCTGATACATGAGGAATCTCCAACCACCAAGAATCTTCAATGACCACCTTGTTGACTGATGCAACACACGTCCAACTGGCAAGATCTTCCTAAATTGCAGGTCTCAAATCATCTGCATGACAACATTAGCATGCACAACAATTGCATATCCATAATCATCTTAAAGCGACATTCATTAATCACATGCAAAGTTAACACAAACAGTCCACATAGCATATCGATATCATTTGAAAGCTTATGAAAATAAATTCATGTCCAAGGTCTATGGTTTCAATTAAATATTATGAAAGATCAACTCTCAAGCATCAGAGTCTTGTGTAACTGCAGGAAATGGACAACAACCCTATCAATAATTAAGCCATAAACCAGACTCATCAAGTATAATGTTAAGATCTTTTTTGAAAAAATAAAATACAAAGCTAAGTTTTATAGATTAACCTTTCACATAAATTTCTCTTCATATTTAATCAAAATTTAGCTAACAATTTTTGTGTTTTCTATTGTTTGTGCAAGTTTCAAACGAGCAATCTCATCATAAAGAAAACCAAATATCGCAATCGTCATTTTAAAGTTTTAAATTCAGGAAACCAAACACTATTACAGAAGAAAACTTGTTGCTCTTCTGTAATGCCCCGCCACGCAACCCTAGAGGAAGTTTCAATTCACTAAACAAGCGTACTAAATTTTTTTTTTTAAAAGAAGTGAATTAAACCCACATGTTCAACTAAATTGACAACATCCCCTAGGGTTACATAACTGAGATTACTTAAAACCCCAATAACATACATCAACAAGAATACATTGAAAGTAAATAACACAAGTAATAACCTTCAACATCATAGAAAGAAACGAGATATGATAAAGCATTCATTTACATAAATCAATTACAAAGGATCTATTACAATCCTCATTCCCGGAATGAGTACAAATACATAAGTCTGATTATTACAAGGTCCACCTCATACACAAGAGGGGTAAAACAATATCATTACATTATGAGATACAAAATACAAGAATCCAAAAGTAAGACAAGTGAGATGTCCATCAAGAAGTCTCGCCACCAAGTACTGAAGATCAAGGGGACCCAACGGTTATGGTGCATGTTCCACCCAACCATGTGGTACCCGAAGGACCACCCCCCATGCTAGGAGATAGTAACCAAGTAACATGGACGAGAAACCTACCACCTCAAACCAAAGGCAGACTCATACTGATACAAACTGACTCAACCACACATATGCACAATAAAGTCAAAACTCTAATCATGGTTACATTGCTTCCAGACATAATATAATCAAGTGTGCTAAAGAAAACATACGCACAACAAAACACGTGTTATCCTAGACAGAGTGTCATCGCAAGGTTTGTCATGAGATATCCTCTGGGCATTCTTCATAGGCTCCGAAAATCCTGGTGACCTCAACCGAATCCCGACACTCATACTAACTCAAGCGGAATCAACTACCTCTCATAGGGACGAGATAGTGATCTTGCCATTCCAGGCCTTCTCACCCACCCCAAGTCTAAACAAACCCTTGTGCCTGTGAGTGAGGTTAACTTATCTTGGTTATTGTGAACTACATCCTAATATGCTAAGTATATTTACTTTAGTTTTCAATTGTTAAAATCACTTCTGAAGGTTTCCCGGTTTACCTCTTTGGGCTCCGGCCCCTAACAAAAGCCACTCTTCTAATTGGATAACACACTACAAACTAACTCCAAGGGTTACTCAAGTGCTACAGAATTGAACCAATAAACTCTCTCCAATCCTAGGAGGCAACACAAAGAAATCCACTCCAATACTAGGAGGACACAAGATAATTGTAACACTACCCAAGGGAAATCAAAGCAATCTTTCAACAAGGGAATGACCCACGTTTAACTGGAAGACTTCACAACCCAACTTCTCAACAATCATTCACAATTTATCCATTAAAAGATACATCGATGAGCTCATGCATTGGAAATGAAAATACTACTTCTGGTTATTCTAAAACCATGTTCCTAATCTAATGCTCTTCGCGGCAAAGTAAAATAATTCATTCAAGGCTTTACATCAACCAATCAATATTTTATTAAATACGTAATCACTACAACTAAATCAAATCCTGAGCAATAATGAATTCGACTATAGTTAAATGTCTAAGTTGTTGAATACTCTCATGTTTAATAAGGTATAAAATACACACATTTTCAAAGAAAAACACCTCATAATAATATGCACTATTAAAATCAATATTTCATCTTGATCCAATAAATCGATTATACAAGAATAATCTTTAATTAAAATTACATAAACAATTTATATAATATTTAATTACATACTATATATATATATATTAAATATTATATATATTCATATATAATATAAAACACATATGATATATATATATAATAAAAATAAACCAAATCGAAAATAAAATAAAATTAAAATAAAATTAAACAAAAATCAAATCGAAACAATAAAATAAAATTTAAAAATGAAATTTAAAATAAATATAAAAATTTAAAGAAAGCAAAGTACGCGGGTCCGGACGGTACCTCGTCCGATGGACGGTACCGCCGGTACCCGGACTGTCCGAAGACTGTCGATGCCTGCGCCGACTGTACTCTATGTACAGCGGCCGACAACAGTGAATGGAGGGGGCCGCAGTCCTCATTGGACAGTGCGTCCCCCGTACGGGTGGCGCACTGCCCAGTGGGTACTGCGTACCCACTGTGCATTAAATAAAAAAGAGGTGGGGGCCGAACCCCCCCACATACATCACAAATTTTATTAACAAAAAATTTCCACATAGAATAAATTCGTACGCAGGGTACGATTTGTCTCAGGTCCGTACGCGGCCAACACAATAATATAACATAGTAAAAATAAAAGGGTTTATATATATGATAATGTAAATTATATATATCATATTCATAATATGGTATATGTAATGTATATTATCATATATATAAATTTTTTTTCAGAATTTCTTCAACTAGTGAAATCGAAGAAAAAAAGTTAACAACCAGAAACTAAATTTTGCAACATTGAAACCTTTCAAAACAAAGATTAAATTCAGAATAACAAATGAAACCATTCCCCTTTCTTTGTGTTTTCAGAAATTCTAAACACAAGAAGATTGATACAATGATCTAGGGTTTTTTTTTCACAATTTTTTTTCAAAAAGGGTTTGTGTTTTAAAAACAAATAAATCTGAATAATAACTATTGAAGTTTAACCTAGGGTTTCAAGAAAAATCCCCCATTTACAAATTTCTTCTCATTTAAACAAAATAGGTTAAACTAGGAGCAATAAAACAAGGAAATAAAAGAAAACCTGGTTATTTGCAGCCACCAAGTTTCTTGATGCAGAATTTCCTTTGAGCTCTTCACAATTCTTTTTCCACAATGTCAAGAATTTCCAGCAAGCTTCTACCCAATAGCTCCACCTTCTTCATAGAATTTTCTCTCCTTTCAATTTAATTCCTCAACCAGAAAATAATTCTCTAAACTTTCCTCAAAATTTCTCCAACAAATTTCCTACCTGTCAAAAAAATGAAGCAAGAAGAATCCCCAAATTTTTCTGCCCTAAACTTATAAAACAACAATTCCAAAATAACCTAATGTAACCCTAATTCACTTTCAAATGCAAAAGATGAATTTACAAGTTAATTTCATTTCCCTTTTATTTGAAAAGGCCCTAATTTGACTTTAAAGTAAAATTTCAATTTCTCAAATTCTCTTTTTGATTTAAATTAATTTAACAATAAAAAACACTTACTTAATTAATATAAATTATCTAATAACTAAATCCAATCCCTTGAGATTTAAATTTAATTAAATAAATAATTTAACTTTAATTAACTTACTTACCATTATTTATTAATTAAATTTAATCCCTTGGAATTTAAATTTAATAAATTAAATAATTCGACTTTAATAAGCCCACTTACAATTATTTACTAACTAAATTTAATCCCTTGAGATTTAAATTTAATTAAATAAATAATTTAAGTTTAATTTCAAAAAAAATTCATTTTTAAATATAACCAAGAGCATAACATTAATATAATATAAAATAAACATTTCTTCCAGCCAATACAATTTTCAAAAGAACTATAAAAACAAAACATCACTTTTCAAAACATTACATAACATCCAATAAGATACAACATGACTCAATCATCAGAACTGACGACACACTAAGGCTAGGGTGTAGACCTGACACATGTTACCAAGCTACTATCTCCCATTCAACTTAACCGTTGGATCGACACGCTCAAACCTGTGGAACCAGGTGGAGTCGATGTCATGTACCTGCAACCTGTAATCAAATACTCCACATGATATATGCAGTATATAATTCACACCGTGAAGAAGAAATCTCGGATTCGCAGGGCGCTCGGAAGCGAGTGATGCGAACCCGTCTCCTTCACCAATACACTCATCAAAGACTGACACTAACGTCATAACAATATTCTCATAAATAATCACATGATAATTCTACTGTCATCATTAATTCATCAAAGCATGTAACATAAAAATCAGATAATCACATCACATAGTAATAGTTGTCGCTCAAGAGTAGCGATCAAAACATCATAATAAAAACGTGTCTAGTATCAAAGTAGCTGCAATCCAAGCAAAGCATAAAACAACATGAAACGAGAAGCAAAACGGAGGGGTATTACATCTTCTTTAAATTTCGGTGAAAGGTGAAGCCAAGCATACGATTTCGATCTTGAAATCTTTCCCAACACGAACAAGGCCTCAAAATTCACAATCTCCATTCTTTTTCCAAACAAACACACAAAGAAACAGAAAAGCAGCTTATTCCCAAAATATTGTTGTGAAACAACTTTTTCAGCCAAAACCAATTGTCGTGAAAAAAATTGTATCCTCTTGCCTTAAATCAATTTTCAATTTAATTACAATCACAAAACTTAACTGGCAGTCTACATACCATCAAAATTGAACGAACAATTAAAACTATTTAATTGTACAAGTTAACAATCTTCTGACAATAAGTTCAAGTTTTCAAATATTTTGCAAAATTTATTGAAAACAACTCTTTTAAAAATATCCATTTTAATAACATTTAAGTTGCACAATAATTCAACAATTTACATTAAATCAATATTCTATTTTCATAATTTTAATTAATTAAATCTTTTAAACATTAAATCAAACCTTTAATTTATAAAGTAATCTAACATTGCAATTAAATCACAATAAAATCAAATACCCATTAATCAAATCATTTATCTAATTTAAACAAGTCAATTTTCAAACATGATGAACATACGAACGACATGACAAAACTACAAACAACATGATAGAACAGACGATAAACATAAACGGGTAACAAACAGGTACTCGTTCTGTCAAGAACGATGGCTTAAGACAGAGGACCAAACACTATCTCCGATCAACATATTTCCATTGGATCTTGGCATGCTCAGACCCGACGAAGCAAGTGGAGTCGATGTCTATACTTGCAATCTACATAAAATGACATTGTCAAACATATCAACATTTATTGACAAACACGCCGTGAAGAAGAGTCGCAATGTAATAGGGTACTCACGGATGAGTAATGCTACACTGTCTCCTTCACCAAGACTGGCATGCATCATTATATCATAAACATCGATAGCATCATTAACACTCGGAAACAACATAAACCATAACACACACATGTCTATCATAATGTCATCACAAGAACATAAGCAGATGATCATAATGTCAAATGTATCATCAACATAGTATAACAACCAACATAAAATAAAAGTCATAACTGAAATAAAGTATTATAGTATCAAAAGCAGTTAAATGACTAGCAAACGGTCATAAGAAAACTGAAACAAATAGTATCAACTGGAGAAACACTATAGTACACATTGGCTATGAGTGGGTTTGTGCTTGAAGGTTCCACCTTCATTGGGGAAGGGGGCGTAGAGTGTGGTTGTGATTAATAATATTAAGAGGGAGCAAGTTAGTTTCATGCTTCATGCTCTTTGAAGAAGATAGGGTGGCTTGTGAAATTTAAAGAGGAGTTGGGCTATGGTATTCCATAGATCACAATTTGAATAAGCATGTAGAAAGGGTGCTTGGTTAGAAAGATGGTATTTTACAAAGAACAAAGTTATGAGGGTTCAATCACTCACAATTTTTACAACAAACACTTATGTATAGATCGTTCTCCTTCCATTAGGGTGCGGGTAGGTGATTCGTAGGAGTGAAACTTGAAATGATCTATAGGTGAGAGGTATGGTGTAATTATTTATTTGCAAGAAACTCTCAAGGCCTCCATGGGAGCAATTAACACATAAAATCTCAGAGGTTGAAGTAATGGTAAATCTGAAGGTTTAAACACCTATTTTAATTCAAACCCAATGAAGGTTGTTAGTGATGGTGGTTTAGTGTTGGAATGGTTACTAAGGAAAAATAAATAGAAGTTACCAAAAAAACTGGTTAACCAAAGCTATCAATTGTGTGGAAAACATGGGCACGAGAGGAAGATCATAGCAAGTCGATAGGAACATTGTTAACACCTTGCACAGGGTTGATTAATTGTCATTACAAATGGATGAATGGATCAAACCACCCTCATTTAAATATTAACTGGATAAATTCACAGCTATGAGGAGCTTGTGGATTTTGCATTTGAATGAAATGATGCATCCACCTAAAACTAAGTCTCACAACCTACTAGAATTAAGATCGGGATTTGGCATAAGGAAGCCATACTTGGCGATGGTCGTAAGGGTGATTGAAGTCTATATGTGGTAGGACTTTTATGCCCGTATATGCTATGACCAAAGAGTTCCTATGCAAAAAGATCAAAGAGATAACAGAGGGATCATATGTTTAATGGGAATAGGGGAAGTATTTACCTATGAATCTAATTTGGGCAGATTGTCGTGTGTTTTCATAAGTTTTAATAACGATGAACATGGATTTCTTTTCAACATTACATAAATAGATGCATTTTCAGTAATCTTCTTGGTTTGGATTTGAATTAATATGAATTCTGAATATGTTTGTGATTATTTTATATTTGTAGGAGTATTACAATCTGTACAATTTGGAGTGTGCTATCTAGAAACAAAGAGTTGGAGGTCAAAGACTCAAAAGGGAATTATCACATATGGAAGCATGTTAGGAGGGGAGGATTCAAACTGTTCAAATGCTCTTGCTTATGGATGCATGCAGGACTTGATTGGATGCCTAGCCAACTGGACAAGAGGGAAACATGTGAAGCTGCTTTTATTCCTCCAATAAGGATTGCTATCAAGGTCAATCTAAAAGGATGTTCATTCCTCTTTGGATCAAAATATAACTAAATTCATTTGATTGGATGTTGTTGAGGCATATGTGCCAATATTTAATGTAACCTCTTTAGGGTTTAAAGGGATGTAATCTGGGCTATTGAATTGTATTAAATCCTAGCCATTGGTTCAAAATGTAAAATTTATAAAATGGTATGCCTTCTCATTTATAAAGGGGTGAGAATTATAGGTTAGAGTAGGAGAGGAAGAACTAGAGATTGTTGAGAAAATGCTAGTGAAATTAATATAGTTGGTTCATTGATTCGGTGAACTTATGTGTTGAGTTTGAAGGTGTTATGTTTCCTTTTTTTATTCTCAAATGTTAGTTTTAGTTCTTTCATGATAATGAAAAAATGTTAATGATGTTTGATGAATCTGCTGCTCATACCTTTTATAATTTTTTGATTGTAAGTTACTTCATAAGGTCAGTCTAAGCCAATTAATTCTTAAAGTTCAACTATGAATGTTTGTTCATACCGCACCAACAATTGGGTATATGTATGAATGTTCATGTTCTTAAAATATTTCAATTTCATTTGAAGATTGCACCATTTTTGTGTAGTTGTAGGCTTGTCCTTGATCGAGAAGGAATTGGTTTCATGGGGATTTGCCCATCTGCAACATTATCCATTATTATGATTGATCTTAGGTCTTAGATTAGAATCTCTTCAAACCCTTGAATCTTTTGCTATTTCTTCTAAATTTATGTTAGTTTAGGATTGAAAACATCACTAAATTGTTGTATTTGATGAAAGCATTATTCCAAAACTTTATATATAGAAAGTTTGATTAGGGTTTATCCTTATCCTCAAATTTTACAAAACCCTTGCTATAGATCTATAGGTTTCAACCTTTGTTTAGCCATAAATGCCCTTTGCGATTACCAACATTACACATTACCACTGATTTGTTTGTGCATTTTCAAGACCTAACATTAGAGACCTTGGGGTTATTTTATGAAGCTTATTTGAGAAAAGTCACCTTTCAAGAGAGATAAAACATTCTTGTTTTATCTATGTTGAGCAGTGCTAAAAAAACCATCAATAGTAATGACATATTTTCTTCACCTTCAACAAAAAATGGAAGCTCATTGAACAAGTTAATCAAAACTTCACATTCAACCTCTCTTACTTTCTTTTCAACTTGTCCTATTTGATCATTCTCATTAACCTCTTGTAACAAGTCTAATTTTTTATTATACTCATCATGTGCAAGTTCATTACCTGCAAGTTGTTCCTCTCTTACCTCAAAAACCTCATCCTCTTTGCAACCTTTATAAAGAAAAATGGTGCTAGGATGAGAAGGTTGATCTGGTGGATGATTTTGAGGAATTTGTTGAGTTTCTTGAGGTAGAAAAATCTCTTGAGGGGGATCTCCTTGAGGAATAGTAGTCTAACTTTTTTCAAGCACATGTTCTTGCAATGGAAAAGTACCCCCAAAGCTTGGTATTTCAAATTTAAAACACTTACTTGAGAATTTAGAAGATTTATCTTGATTGAAACTTGGAAAAGTTTACTTAGGAGCCTCCTCTTTCACAAGTTGATTTGGAATGCAAGAGGTTGATTGGAATTCAATCCTTTGTACTTGGGCAAGCAACAAACTCATTTGCTCTTCTTTGGCAAAAATATCTTTTGTAAGAGACTCCTCATATTGCTTCCTACTGGTATTGATAGGCTTGGTAAGCTAACTCATCTTGTTGCAAATTCAATTCTTGTTGTTTCTAGATGTCACCCAACTGCTTATTGAAGTCCAAAAATATGCTTTTGATGTCACTAATCACCATATTGTCAGTATTTTGGGATGGCTAGGAAAGCAACCATGCTTTTTTGGCATAAAAATGACTCCTTGGGGTTGATTTTGAGTATATGTAGGTTTCCATGAGGTTTTAGTAGGAATGGGTGGGTGGAAAACATGGTAAGTTTGTTGATAACTTATTGTCATAGGGTCATTTGGGGTGAAACTAGTAGTATTTTCTATTTGGTATAGCTGATATGAAGTGATATAAGAAGGATTTTCATGAAATGGAGGGTGATGAAAGATATCTTTGTTAAATGAAGACATAATGTTGAATTCAACAAGCTCGAAACACATTGAACTATCTTAAAACTAGAATTATCAAGATTATTTTTTTGTAAAGAATTGATAACATACCAACACTTTGATATTTTTCAAACCAATAATAACTTAGAGTCATCGGGTGTGTGAATATTTTTTACCTCCAAAGGTGGAGATTACTAATATACACACCAAATATCAGCAATGAAAGATAATTTTTGAACTAAGATAGTTCAAACTATCCCACGAAGTGTGCCAAAAACTATTTTTACGGAAGTGTGCACCCTTGTTGAGATGATAAATCACTCAGTTGCCTCATGAAACATGGGATGATCTCCTTGAGTGTGGGCTCAAATGGTGGAGATCAACCTCTAGAGAGGGTTGGTTCCTTTGAGACTTCACCTAATCTAACCTATGGTACTATTGATCATAGAGAAAAGAGAAGGAAAACATAGAATGAAACCTAAACTCTACTAAGGTGATGCACCAAATGAATTTTGACCTGCACTTGTTTAAAAGAACACAATATGACCAACAACTCAAACTGCAACATACACAACCCAAAATTTCACATGTTTCTTGTATAAGTATTTCATGACTAGTTTTGATATCTAGGACAACATTTAGAAGAAGCTACAAATGTTCTCACAAATTAAACTCTACCCTTTGATGGTTAAACACAAGTAATACCTTGAAAAAATTACATTTTTGCATAAAGGAAATGAAAAATAGGATAACAATTAAAGGGAAAAGACTTCACCACAAGATTCCATCAACCATTTTGAAGCTTTCACAATGAAACAACTTTGAGAAGGTAAAAAATGATTAGTCTTATTGATAAAAAAAATTCTTACAAACAACATATAGATCTAAAAATAATTATAATTCTTATTCATTGTTGGAAATAACTTCAATAAGTTACATACACAACTCAAGATGAGCAAGAAAACTGATTTTTTGAGTTATACTACATAATACGACCTAAAAGAACCTTTTTACAAGTTACAATGATTTGCCAAAAAATGCAAGAACTAACTAATAGGTCATGCCTTTTTTGCATACAATATTTTCCAAATCCTTAGCAATATGTTATAATAGATAATTGACATGTGTACATGTGTTTGAAAAGTCAAAATCCTTCGAGTTCCTAACTATTGATTCACCTTTTAAGCTCCTCCAAAAGGCTCCATGATGTGTGGAATGACTCCTTTGAATGATCTTGACTTTGTACAGATTGAAATGTTCATATATGCTTGGGAGAAAATAAATGACTTCACCAATTGTCTCCTAAATACCCTCAACTACTATCCAAATCACCCAAATTTCCCTATACCTACAACTTGCTCATACAAACCCATAAATTTCCCCCACCTATCATAACCTCCTCTTAAACTGCCAAACCCACTACTCTAAGTGCTTTCAAAATGTTATTAATTGTTGTATATACTCCTTAGCTGCTCAAAACTACTCTTTAATATCTTCTCCAACTTCTATTCAATACCTTCAAACTACCATTTACATACAAATAAGACATGTTTTAAATAAGTTTGAAGATGAAAGGACTCCTTGAATGCATGGAATGACTCCTTTAACGTATTTTTAGAATTTTCTTTATGAATCCCAACCTCAATCACTCCATCAAACTGCCTTAATTGCTCTTGGAATTGTCATCTGATCACCTCATGATATTCTTTGCATCTCTTAGCACTGCCCTCTTTTACTTTATTGATGGACAACCATCTATATTTGTCTAGAGCCTCCATCCTTCTATAAATTGTCTCCTTGAATGTGATTATCACATTGTTTTCATGTCATTGTGGCTTCCTTGTTCATGATTGACAGTCATTCTTGGACTGACTTTGTGCCTTATGCCTATCATTTTCATGCTTGGACTGCACTCATTCTTACTTTCATTCCTCCCTTTTCCCATGAAATAGACCTTAAGGAAGGCATTCCTTTAAAGTTACCTTCATGGAGGCATTATTCTTCAAATTGTTGTCCCGGTCTAGGTCAAGAACAAAAGGCCTTGGCCTTGTTGAAGTACTGCTACTAATATCTTCATTGTAACTATCATAGTTGGCATTCACTACTCTTCTATCAAATGTAACTCTATGATGTCTTCTACCTTTTACAAAAAATTATTGCATCAAGAATAGGAAGCCTAAACTCCAACACTATCATTTATTTCCAAGACCACTCATAATAATGGATTACCTTGTGGCTCTAGGAACTTGAAAGGTCGTAAACATCAAATTCTATACATGTCAGGCTTCTCCATTTTAGTTCTCTTTTCCCACTTGAGAACTTGGAGGCAAATCATCATTCAAACTCCTAATCTACCCTCTCAATTGGTCACAATCTATTTTGCATGGTTTGTCCCTTACAAGTTCATCATGAAGCCTATATCCATCACTGTAAATAACAAGGACAAGTGACTATCTTCTCTATTCATGTGGTCTTACTATTCATGATTTTCACATTGTTGTGCTTATAGTCCCTCTTCTTTAGTGTCTAGTAACTTTGCATTAACCCAAAAACACCCCTAATTGTGCCCTTATTCATTGTGCTATTGGCACTATCCTCATATTTTCACTTAACACATTGAAACATCATAAAAAATTCCTTCATCATTGTATTATGTTTTCCCTTTGACCTGAATAGTTTACTTGTGTTTAGGATTATCACCTTTCTATCATCTGCATACCTGTCTTTTTGATGTCTTTGTCCTTTGTAATGGAAGATGATAAGCATCCTTCTCCCCTTTGCAACTATCTAACTTTTTCCATCTCAAATGACAAGCTACAACCATTGTCCATTATTAAACTCTACCTCTTTATTAGGTTGTTCTTTGCATTGTAGTAACATATGACTATCCTTTAATGGTCGACTTACATACTACATGCATGGTATTGTCCTTCTTCATGATGTTGCCCCTTGAATTCATTATTGATTGGCCTTTGAATGGTTTTCACGTTCTTGATTAGGCTCATTTGAGGACAAGAATTTTCAATATTTGTGTACAGTTGCTCCTTGATTCATTTCCCTTAATTAAGTCTTTATGTTGATTGCCCCTAATTCATACTAAGGGATTGTCTATATATCTTGAGATTTAAGGGTTACTATCTCTAGCCTTCAAACTGTCATTTATGGGATGCATACTTATAAAAGGTATTGATCTATATTCTAGTCCTCCATGGACTATCCTTGTCATGGCTTATATTCATCATAGATAATTGACTACCCTTAAACAACACCATAAGGGACTACACCTCAAGTTGACACTCCCCTTTCTTTTGTGACCACCTTTTCCAAATATCATCATGAAAATGTTTATTATCTATGTGATTTCTAGCCCTATCATACTCCTTGTTGTTGCCCATACATTGCCTCCTTATTCATTAGTCACTACCTATAGGTATGTAAGAATTTCACATGTTTCTCATGAGTGTTAGGGAAATAAAACTAATGAATCTTTTATATCTGTCCTATGATTATAGATTGTCATCAGTTTTAGCTCTTGACTATTATTATGTATTTTCCCCTAGCAAGGTCACTTTGGGAACCTCATAAGTGTACAAAATCCATATGCACAATCTTTTGGAGAAATCACTCTCATGGCCTATTGTCTTGTAATTTAAACACTACCTTTCATGATTTCATGGGACTGCCATTTTATCTTTTTGCATCTCTTGGACTACCTTCTATTGTCTTCTTAGATTTAGTTTTCACTAACCCATGCTAGTATCTTCTCAATCACTCTATTCTTGTCTAAAGTTCAAGGAAACAGTGGCAAAGATTGGTTCTTTGTAGACAAACTTAAAGCAAGATTCCCACCAAGGATGAAAACATTAAACTGTCACTTTTATTTGTCTCCTCAAAATGAATACTATTTTTATTATTAATAGCATAACCCCAAGCACAACTACATCAGACATGGTATCTCATATAGTACTCAGAACAACCCCCTTTGAAAGAAATTTCTCATATGATGATATTCGTATCATTGTGATTTTGTCATGAATTTGACCTAGGCTTTAAAGGATTCATAGTATTCTTCCACTTATATCAATGTTGGTTTGAAGAGGACTCTATCAATGTTATTGAAACTATCCAACAATGTGCCCTTATATCCTTATGAAGCTCTACAACATGGATGACTTCAAAGCTAGCAAAGAAGGATTTCTTCATAGAAAATACAATGTGCCCTACACCTCTTTATTGCCTCCATTACATGGTGTTATTTTTGTCTTTGCATCCTAATTTCCTAGCACTCCTTCAATGCTCTCTTCCCTGAAACCCTAGAGTTCCTCCTTGTTAGGTGAGCAAAGAAAAAATGAGAACTATTACCTCTTGGTGTCTAAAACACTTTGGTCTTCTATTTTTACTTTTCCATTTGTTTCACTTTCTCATCTTGACCTTTTTTATCATGTTGAAATTTTATCTTTGCCTTGATAAAACCCCCTTTTAAAATTTAACATGTTATCAATGAAATGCTCTAAAAAATTAAAGTGTTAACAGGAACAATTGGAAATACTTTGTACTTTGTACTTGAGGCAATAAAGAAAACTTTTCTAAATGATTTTATTTTGCATGGTTTGTTAAATGATATGTTTTTACTTATTCTAATTTGTTCTTACAAAAATGTTTCTATATAACCACTAAGTGCTTCAAAACATGCTAAGATGTTTATTTGTAAACTAATGTAATGCAAACACAAGGAACACAAGCTAATCAAACAAAATGGATAACCAAAAGTAACTACAATGAACAAGATCTAAGATTTATGTATTATTGTGTGTAAGAATGATCACACTTTATTGAATAATTTTCTTTTATATCAATTTGTTTCTAATATTTTTAGAGTTGTGTATTGAGCCTACATTGACCTAATACACTCCTTAAGCTTGAATCTTTATCCTAAATTGAATTTTGATCCTAAATATATATCACATAAGTTACATTTTATCCCATGGATTACATAACAAATACATGTCATTATCATTTTCTAAACATGTAAAATTTGCAGCTTGACTCATTTCTTGTTGCTCTTATTTTCCAAATAATTAGTAGGTCCCTATTGTGTACTTGATCTAAATTGTGAGAAATAAGTTACTAATTATACACCTTATCTTTTTTAACTTTCCATGGTGATCCTTATTTGAGCATTACAAAAGACATTTGAATAAATTGGATCAGCTCATGAAGACAAGCTTGTATGTGCTCCAAATCAACCATTCTACATCAAATACATGACTATAGCAGCCTATTACTCTATGGTAATGAATTATATTATAATTATAATTATAATATTATTTGGTATGAGTTATAAGTTGACATGGGTGAATAAAATTAGGATAAAACATTGGTATAGGAAGAAATTAGAAACATATATCAAGTTACACAAGTAGAAGATAAAAAATGCTCTATTGTTGTTATTCATGACCATGCATCACTCCAACATGCATTATGTGCGTCATGGGACCAAACCAACTATGAAAAAACATGCAAGTGGGTGGGTGAATGATTGGGGAAGCATCCATTCATTTTCCATGTCTCCAATCCTTCTAGGCTACACTAATTTGGTATAGTCTCTTAAGAGCCCTAATAGATTTTTTTTTGTCAAAGTATGGAGTGGTTATCAAATTTTGTGACATGTGAAAATATTTTATATAGATGTACATGTGGAGGGGGGGTCCCTTCACATTAATCTCTCTTGGTTTTGGTTAACTCGACACTATTTGAGTGTGCCAAGAACAAATGCATTCTTGCAAAAAGCATGAACTAAGAGTAGTGCGAAATTGACTAGAAGCATATTTTGGATTCTATGCATGTAGTGGGGATAAAATGAATATTCCAACACATATAAGTGGGTGGGTGAACGCTAGGGGAGGCATTCATTTTTTCCCTAGATCTCCAAATCCATCTAGACTATGTTATTCTAGTGATGTCCCTTAAGAGCCCTAAGAGCAAAAAATTATCAAACTATGATGGAGTAGTTCATGGAGTTTACATGACACCTAAAAATGTTTCATCTAGACCTACAAGTTGATATGGGTTTCCTCCAAATTAAACTCTCAGTTTTGGTCAACTCAACATTGTTTGACCATACCAATAATGAATGTATTCTTGCAAAAGTGTCATTTGAGAGCAGTATAACTGTGGAAAGAATCATATTTTGTTTTATGTGTGTCATGGGGCCAAAATGAATAACCAAAATGTCATTATGGGTGGGTGAATTTTATTTAAGGCATCCATTTATTTCTTAGATCTCCCAATCCTTTTGAGCTATGCTATTTTGGCACAATCTATTAAAATCTTGAAGAGCAAAAATTGTCAAACTATAACAAAATAGTTCTCAAAGTTACTGGCACCTATGAATGTTCTATTTGAAATGTTTGGAAAGAGATCCTTAAACAAAAAGGGGTGCTTTATTTATTTGTGTCTTTCCCTAAGTGAATTTCATTAGGAAAGAGATCACAAGGTGTAAACACTAACTTTCAACCTCAATGGTGAGTCAATCAGATGATCTCAATCCTTAGGACAATAGGGAAAATTTGAAACCAATTTAAAATGATTTTCAATGTTCAAACTAAATGGATAATAAGATATAATACATGAAATACAAATTCTTGAAAGTACAAAAACTGAAATCATAATTTGCAGGTAGATCTTAGAAGGGCTTGGACACGTGTATTTGTCACCAAAATTTGGTTTTGAGGCCTATTGAAGGATTGGTTTTCCCCTGGGCAAATGGGTCCTCGTCAAGGCTTCTGAAAATGCTTTTGTTAGTCCTCTGATGTTGGATTTTAGTTTTTGTTTTACACAAGCTCCACTATTAGAAAGTCAAATAAAGTCTACAACCTAGTTTTTGTGGCTTGAGAACAATGATGATAATTTATGCAACAATGCAAAATTGTGCTTTAAGATCTTCAATCCTTCTTCAACCTATAATCTACACATACACAAAGAGAAAAAATGTTTTGTTTGAATGGGGGCTTACCTAAGTCAAACCCCAAGTTTGGTAATTAAACCTTGATAGAAAAATAATGACAATGGAGAAGGAAATGGTGAATGAACAATGCTTGCTATAACTTGTCAAACCTTTAATGGCTTCCCTTAGAGGATTGAAGACAAACACATCTCTCCAAGGAACTTGATCTTACTTTGCTTGATGGATTAGGACACTTGAAAATGCTTGGATGCTTCAGGATCAACAGTGCATGTTAGCCTTCACAAGATGACATGAACACACATAATCTTGAACATGATGTTAGGATCTTGAGTGTTGCAACAAATGATTGATAAATCTTCTCTTGAATGCTCTATTATTCTCTTGTAAACAATATTTTCTCAGGAGTATATCTTCATAAAGTGTGTTCTTGCTAGTTCATGTTAGATTTCAAATGATAAAAATACTATGTATTTATAGGTGTTTATCTAATTTCTCAAAAATTAGATTCCAAAAGTCAACAATTGCAAGTTGAATTTGATCAATAAAATTCTACCAAAAACATATTTAAAAATGGGTTTTAGGACTTATACAGGACCCATTCACCCTTGGGCAAATGGATCCTAGCTTATAAGCCCAAGACATACATATTCCAGGGTGATTAAAATATTAATTGTATTAATTAAATGTTGGTTACCCTTTCATAAAATGTGAATAATAAGGCTTTAGAATGCATGATTTAGAAAACTAAAAGCTTAATTAAGTCCAATAAATTAAGGAACCCAAACATAGTGTGAAATTGTAAAGGTATACAATTTCCTACACTACACTATCTAGACCTACAAGTGGATTTTAGGAACCTCTATAGTATCCTATCTTAGTTTTGATCAAAATGACACCATTTGACCATGCCAATAATGAATGCATTCTTATAATGTCATTTAAGAGTAGAGTAACCATGGAGATAGACATCTTTTATGTTTTATGAGTTATAGGGCCAAACCAACTATGCTAGCATGCCAAGGTGGGTGGGTGAATGTTACCAAATAAAACATATGACCATTGATGGTATGGTCTTCCATAGACCACCCCACATAGAATTTTTGTATAAAGGAGGCCATCCTTTAATCATTTTCATAAGAATTTCTGGGAGTGGGCCCATCCATCCAAGCCTACCAATACAAAAACTCTAGTATTCTTTTGTATTAGTGCACTGGATCAATAAATGATCCACACAGAAGGGGCCAACAAAGTTTAGTTTCATCAGTCAGTCGCCTATTAAAATGTGACCTTGGAGGGAAACCCAAGAAAAGGCACCCACTTTTGGTAGTATGTTTCCACCCCAACATAAGTCAGCCAACCACGCCATGTTTTGAACCTCACACTCCTAAATTTGGTAACCAAAATTTTATTGTGTACTTATAAAATTTCACCCCACACCATATTAGCTCATCACTTTTATCAAAGATGAAAAATTTACTCAATTCTAGCTCTTTTCATATGCTCTCATTAATGTTTGCAAGTATAGAAATGATTGATTTCCATGTGAATGACTGGGTTCCATTAGAAATTGAGACCACCAAGTAGTCCTTTACCTTATCTCCCATATTTTCAATGATTAGTTGAATATGTTCCCTGGTTACCAAAGTATCTTCTAAATTCAGATACCCATTCCATGAGTCATGTCAGAAGGATGTTGATTCCCTGTTATTGATGCGTCATGTGAGGTGTTCGGTAATCAATGGTATACATTTGATCATAAAATTCTATATTTATGAGCCATGAGGGGGATTTCCAATTGTTAATATTCAATATGGATTTGTATCATCAAGGTACTTGCTCTGTAATATTCTACACCAAAGTGAATTTGGATTCTCAACCAATTTTTATAGCAATTTAAACCCTAGCACACAGTTTTGTCTTTTCGTATCTTTGATTGCTACCCCTCCAAAGGTTTTACTTTGTGTTAATTGTTCTCATCTTATGAGCGAAATCCTTTTAACCTCATTCAAGTCTTCCCAAAGAAATATTATCTATATGCTTTTGAGATCTCTTTGCAAGCCTTTGGTGCTAGTTCCAAGTAGGAGAGCATATAGAAAATGGTATAGTTGCAAGAACTGCCTTTATCATAATGATTATTCTTGCCAATGTTAGCCACCTTACTTTTGAGGTTTCAAATTTATTTTTATATTTTTTTATTGTGGTGGCCCAATGTGAATATTTGATTGCTCCATTGAACAATGAAATCCCCACATACAAACTTGGCAATTTATCGATGTTGAGATAAAACCGTGTGAATATACTTCACTGAGTCGTCTTTTTTGTGTTGAAGAAAAAAATTCTTTATTTTTTTTGTTGATCATTTGCTCTGAATACTTAGTGTATTCATCCAAAGTCTCTTTTATGGTTTTCGTTTCTTCTTTCTCCAGTACACCATTTAAAATTGTATCATCCACAAAAATTTAATGGGATATCTTGGGCAATTCATTTGTTATTTTAATGCCTTTCCATCGATCATTGTTCAGTGGCATATCAATTCTTCGGCTAAGGGCTTCAACCATGATGAAAAATAGGAATGGGGATAAGGGATCGCCTTGTCTTAATCCCCACGTTTCTTCAAAAATAATTTTGAAGTGCCATTAATGATGAAAAAATACGTGGGAGTGGATATACATGTAAAAGTCAATTCAAGCCATTTTTTTTCAAATATGAAATTTTCCATAGTTTTCATTAAGAACCCCCATTTGACCATGTCATATGCTTTGCTTATGTCCAACTTTAGTATCATTACTTTCTAATCTTGTTGCTTGATTGAGTGAATTTCCTCATATGCCAAAATGATTCCATCTGTTATATTTCTCCCATATACAAAACCACTTTGTGCCTAAGAGACCACCTTCAAGAGCACATGCTTTAATCTATTCACCATCACTTTTTCTATTAATTTATATATTATATTGCATAAAAAAATTGGCATGAAATTCGTAAAATTTGTATAGTCCATCTTCTTTGGGATTAGGACAATATTGGTATTGTTTAAAGGATTTTCCCTTTTTTTTTGGATTCTTCTACAACTTTATGCAGATCTACACCCATGAATTACCAACACTCCTAAAAGAAAGAGGTTGGGAACCCATCTAGCCTTGGTGCCTTGTCAAGGTACATTTAAAAGAGATCAGTTTTAACTTCAACCCATAATATAGGTCTGGATAGGTATTTGTTGTCCTCTATATCAATTCAAGGCATGATGGTATCATCTATAGATCTTGATGTCAAAATAAAACAAAAAAACACCACATATTGGCAGGGTTTAGGGTAACACAGTGGGTTCTGTGTTATTTAATTTTTCTTGTTCTAATTATGCTTTGTATCGTCAAGATGTGAAATCTAATAATTTCTTTGATGCAGCTATATAAGATGTCGTGTAATGTTGAAGCATGTGTCTCTAGTTGGTTGACCAACTACCACCTGTATCTTCCATGTAATGTCCTCGCTCGGATAGAGGAATTGAGTCTCTCGTACAGGTTGTTGGAAAAGATGTTAAGGAGAATTGACAGAAAAGGGCCAAAGTGCAGTGACATCAAATAACATAGTTATGCTCATTTCTTTGACTGTGTCTTCGATATATGGGTGAAAATGAGCATGGACGTTCAATATCACAATCTACAAATAGAGATTGTAAATTTTTGTGACTGGCCAATTCATTTTTACCAAGAGATACAAAAAATTTTCCTAGCTGGATGCAAAAGGTTCTCAAGACAATCACAAAACATACCAAATTGAGGTGAGGGGTGAGTAACCAATTGGGTTGTTACTTGTAAAGGGTTTTAGAACAATATGTGGGTTGTGGGATTTATAACACCCAGTGTTTTCTAGCCTGAAATTTCACATAACACTTTGAATGTCTTGAAAAGCTTTTGTTATTTAGACAGTAAGAATGTAATGAAAGACACCTTCAAAATTTACAACTGTTAGTTACGGTATAAATTGTAATTCAATATCTTCATATGATTGAAAAATAAATGCACAAAATAATTGTAGTTTGGAAAACACAGTGGGTTGCGAGTTATTTCATTCTGGAGGTGGGGGATACATAATTGAAACCAAATATAGTTGAGGGGTGACTAACCAATTGGGTTGTTATGTGTATAGGGTTTTACAACACTATGTGAGTTGTAGGTTTCATAACACCATCTCTTTTCCAACCTACAATTTTGCCGACAATATGAATGTATTGAAAACATTTTTTTTATTTAGATAGAAAGAATGTAATGAAAAGCACCTTCAAAATTTATCACAAGTCTTAGGTAGAGTAAAAATTGTGTTTCAAATTCCTCTTATGATTGAAAAAAGATATGCTTGCTTATAGCAGACAGTGCAATAAATTTTGGAACTTTAATTGTTCGTAACACTTGCAATTGTTTTAAATTTTATATCCAACTAGGGATGTGTGCTTTAAAAGGGAAAGTGCTTCATACAATGATGAATGTTGTTGAGGCGGTCAACATACTTGAGAGGGTGTGTAGTGGTGCATCTTCTTCGAGATGGTTTCATTTGACAAATGTGCAGGTAAGATCAAGTAATTACAAGATGCAATCAAATATATAATTTTAATCTCTCATAAGTGGTTATGATGTTGACTGGAAAGTGGGAATGTTTTAATCATGAGGCAACAACCATTGTATAGAGGACGTTCCCTCATTTTAGGAAACGTTGAACGTTGACGTAGCGATGTTTTCAGTAATTGATTGTGAACTCCCAATTTCCCTTTACTTCCAATGCATCAATCAGAATGCTTTACAATTTTAGTTAGAAAATTTCATGTTTGTCACAAATATGTTGATTTTGATAGTATATCGTTCCTTCGATTCAGGATGATAATTAGGGATACCATCACCTCTTTCCATAGTCGACAATAAAGAGGAAAATCATGCAAAGGGAGACCCTAAGGATGGGGAGGGTGTGAATGAAGCACAGGGTGATGTGGAGGACGAGAAGGTAGATATAATAACTCAATTATTGCATCATTTGGTTGTGTTAATGTGTTGTGCATTCAAATTATTTTAATATCAAATATATTAAGCTATTTTATTTTCTAAATTTGTTGTGCAGGTTGTTGAATACATAAGAGAAGTGGATAGTGTGAGATTCGTATATTAATGTACGAGAGAATTTCATAATAGGAAATTGTTCGACTTACATAGGATTCAACATCACCACCATCCTATTATCACGCCACCAAAGTGTGGCCGAAGTGCATCAAGGGGGAACCAAAATGCCCCCCTCCTTCCCTTGAGAAATTGAAAGAGTATCTTCAAAAGAAGGTGGATAATATTTGAGAAAAAATTAAAGCTATGACATAATATCTAGCAGAAGCGTTTTATTGAAAGGTTCTATAGAAAGTATGGTAAACATAGCTTCCATCTACTTCCTAAGGAAGGAAAGGATGAGGTGAAGGAGAAAATGGTGTTATACAACAGTGAGGAGAACAAGGAGAAAAGAAGGCAAAAAATATTAAAATTGCAGGAGACAAAGAGAAAGGACAAAATGGTAATGTGGAATTGAACTATCAAATCTAAAATTTGGTTGGTTCATTTCTTCTATTTTGATGCATACAAGGTTCACTTAACATTAATTTACATGACATGACAGGGTGATGGTCGACCAACGATTCTTACCGCCTAGCAGAGTATTGTTCATTCGGTAGAGGAAGTTGTACCCACAAAAGCCCAAGATGATGTTGTTCCTCCTAACCGAGCATCTAACATTGAGAAGGAGCGTACAAGGTAAAAATTTTCAAGGTGACCTCACAAGAAGAAATGAGAACAAATAGTGATTTCAAATCTTATGTTTAATATTTGTTTTGATTATTTCAATGAATTGGTTGCATGCATTTGAATTTGATGTGACATTTCAATTCCTACTATTACAAGGCAAGGATGAACAATGAAGTGTTGGCCTCAAGCAGGGTATTGTTGAATTGGAAGATGAAGTAGTTCCCATGAAAGCACAAGATGATATTGTTCCTCCCAACCCATTGTCTGACATTGAGAAGAAGGAGCATAAGCAATCAAAAGTTTCAAGGCGCCCGTTGTAAATGCTACAATACAATATCAATGGAAACCCTAACCCTTAGTCATTTTATCAAGACTTGTGTCAGTTACAAAAATAGGGTTTTTTATGTGGATCCCACAAGGGGCACTACCCCTTGACCTTGTCTTGGGGGAATTGCCCCAAACCCTCGTTAAATAATTTGGGGGGAAACCGCACTCATAAAAGTGGGGCAAAATTAACCTCTGAGTCTGATTAGGCTCCATATAACAACAATCTCCCACTTGGAGACTGATTAGACTCCACAACATATCATCTCCCACTTGGAGACTGATCATAACACTGCTGACCCTGTAGCTCCCAATGGAAATAAACACCTTGGACCTTGTTGTTCTGTGTTTATTGTTTTCAGGCTTAAAGACCAACCAAAGCTGAAGAGGACCTCAATTTTTCCCTTGTCACTACCTTTGTAAACATATTCATTGGATTTTCATTTGTATGTATTTTTTCCAGCCTTAATTGTCCATCATCCAACACCGATCGAATGAAGTGATACCTCAACTATATGTGTTTGGTCTTTGAATGCACGGCAAAATTCTTTGCAAGATGTATGGTACTCTGGTTGTTCGTAAACAAATAAATATTGGCATGTTGTTTGCTCAATTCTTCCATGAAATATTGCATCAATATCATCTCCTTTCCGACATGTGTTGTAGCTACATACTCTACCTCTGTGGTGGATAAAGCAACCACCTTTTTCAATCGTGAGATCCAACTCACTGTTGTCCCACCTACAATAAAGACATAACTTGCAGTACTTCGCCTGGTATCAATATCCCCTACCAAATATGAGTCTACATAACCTACTAAATCAGTATTAGGGCCCCCAAAACATAAATTTTTTTTGGATGTACCTCTCAAATACTTGAGAGCCCATTTTATTGCATTCCAATACTCCAATCTGAGATTACTCATATACTTGCTTACAACTCCTACAACATGTGCAATATCTAGTCTCGTACATATCATGGCGTACATTAAACTTCCTACTGCTGAAGCATATGGTACCTTGGAAATTTTGTCTTCCTCCTCTTGTGTCTTTGGGCACATATCCTTAGTCAATTTCAAATGACTAGGCAAAGGTGTGCTAACAAATTTTGCATTCTCCATATGGAATCTCCGCAACACCTTTTCAACATAACCAACCTGAGATAGAGTCAATTTTTTGTTCTTCCTATCTCTACAAATTTTCATACCAAGGATTTGTTTTGTTGCCCCCAAATCCTTCATAGCAAATGATTGTGCTAGCTACTATTTCAACTCACTTATGTGATCCATGTTAGACCCCACTACAACCATGTCATCAACATATAAACATAAAATAATGTAGTTGTCATTATCCAACCTCTTAAAATAAACACAATGGTCAAAATTGCAGTTGTTGTAGCCTTGCTGAGCCATAAAACTATCAAATATCAAGTACCATTGCTAAGGTGCTTGTTTCAAGCCATATAAACTCTTCTTCAACCTGCACACCAATTTCTCCTTACCTTTGACCTCAAATCCTTGGGGTTGTTCCATATATATCTCCTCCTCCAAATCACCATGGAGAAAGGCAGTTTTCACATCTGTTGTTCCAAATGAAAATCTTCAACAACCACAATACTTAAAACAGTACGAATAAAAGTCATCTTAACAATCGAAAAAAAAAAATCAGCAAAATCAATGCCGTTTTTCTGTGTAAATCCTTTTTCAACTAACCTGGCTTTAAATCTATTCTTACCTCCATCTTCCTCTTTCAACCTATAAACCCATTTGTTTGGTAAAGCCGTTTTACCTACAAGTAACTTACATAATTCCCAAGTCTAATTTTTCAACAAGGAGTCCATTTCTTCTTTCATTGCAAGCTCCCACTTAACCTTTGTATCCACCTGCATAGCTTCATCATACCTTTGTGAAGCATGAGGAACTACTAGAACATCACTATCTGGAGTGTCATCCAGTACCACAAAATCCTTTTCTTTTTTTGCATGTTGTTGTAACTGATCTTTGTACAACACCTTCTCATTGGATACAACATCCCTGCTTCTCACAATTTTTGTATTTTCAACATCCCAAAGCCTATAACCAAACTCATCAATTACATATTCAACGAAGATACATTTTTTGATGTTGCATCCAGCTTGGTTCTATTTTTAGAATCTACATGTGCAAATGCTTCACATCCAAAGGTTTTGAGAAAATAATAACTCACCTTTTTACCTATCCATACTTCCTCTAGAATACCACAACCCAAAGGAACTGAAGGACCTCTATTAATTAAATATATAGCGGTATTGATAGCCTCTGCCCACATGTTTAAAGGCAACCTAGCATGCAATCCCATGCTCCTTGCACACTCCATTATTGTCTTATTCATGTGCTCAGCCACTCCATTTTCCTATGAAGTCCCTAGAACCATTTTCTGCCTATTAATTTCATTAAAGAAACAATAATCTTCAAATTATTTGTTGCAATACTCACCACCGTTATTAGATCTAAGACATTTTAATCTTTTACCTGTCTCTTTCTCAACCAAGCTTCTCCATTTCTTAAATGTTTCAAATACATCAAATTCCTACCTTGGGAAATAAATCCAAACCTTTCTAGTTGCATAATCTATGAATGTAACATAATACCGAGAGCCACCGAGAGAAGATACCTAAACTAGTCCCCATACATTTGTATGCACAAGCTCTAACTTTTCATCTTTATTTTGCTTCCCATCCTTGTGAAAACTAGCTCTCTTTTGTTTTCCATACACACAACTTCCACATAAATTCATATTAATGCATTTCAAACTTGGTAAATGTTTCTTAGAATGAAGTACCTTCATACCTTTTTCACTCATATGCCCAAGTCTGATATGCCACAGTGTTGTCTCAGAACCTACAACAACTGTTTCAGTCTCTTCTTGTGAACCCGCAACAACTATTCCTGGAATTATTTGATTTTTCTCTACAACAACTAAAGTAGAAGGAATGATATGACCTATACAAAGATATAAGGTGCCTACTTTCACACCTTTTTCTACTATTAAGGCACCTCTTGAAACCTTCCATTTTTTATCATTAAAAGTAATTATGCAACCTTCATCATCTAGTTGCCTTGCTAATATTAAATTCCTACTCAGCCTTGGAACAAGCCTTACCTCTTGCAGTAGCCAATGATTCCCATTCTGCAACTTAATCTTAATTCTTCCCTTTCCAACAATCTAACAGGGTTCATTATCTCCCAAATAAATCAGCCCAAAATCCCCTTGGACATAAGCAAGAAAATAACTTCTATGGGGCGTAGCATGAAATGAGGCCCCTAAGTCTAAAACCCATGAATCATCGTCATTATCTAGGGAAATAATCAAAACATCATATTCAGATTTATTACTTACCACATTTGCCTACTTATTGCCTTCTTGTTTGTCTCCTTTATTCTTCCGAGATCAACAATCTTTCTTTATATGACCTTGTTTCCCATAGTACCAACAATCCTTTTGTTCTCTGGATTGGGACCTCTTGTCCTTTGATTTTCCTGACTTCCCATGACCTCCAAAACCTTTTCCTCTCTCCTTTGATTTGCTCTTGCTTTCTACATTCAAAACACTAC
>CM021109.1:113105467-113148704 GCA_007115665.2 Sequoiadendron giganteum
TGGGTTAGTTGAGAGTTTAGATTTGACTCAAGTTGAGTCAAAAGCTGGAGAATGGGTGATCATGATTAGAGGTTAATTAATTTAGATTAATTAACTTGGAGGATTTTAGGAGTTTGATATTTGATTTATTGAAACAAATAAGAAGAACTTTGGGACTTAATGAAATAATTTGATTTATTTAATTAAGTATGATAAAGCTAGGGAATTAATCAATAAATTGTTATAACTGATTAATAGGAGAATTTGATGTTAATTAGAGTGAGATGTATGATGTCTATTTTACATGTCTACAGTTTTCATCCATACATTAATTGTTCAAATTGTTTCTTATAGGCTAAAGGTGTTCAAAGTGTGAAGGACAAAGCACCTCTCCAAAATCTATTGTTTCATGTTCATCATCTGCGAGGGTTCATGGAATTAGAATCACCCCTGCTAAAATACACAACAACCCAAAGAAATGTGTCATATATTACGAAGGCATGACCTCAATTGCAAAGAATAGGCATCGTAGGATATGATGAGACAGGCTCACAATGCTCATTGTGCATTGTGGGTCTCATTATTTGATTATTGAATAATTATGGTGTAGACATCTACTACTTTCATATGTTTGAACATTATGTTGTTATACATTTCATATTAGACTTTTCATGGCCCTATATAATTACACTATCAATAATATGAAATAATTGTAGGCAATGCCACCTAAAGTGTTATTGTTTATGTTAGCTTGCCTATAAATGAAAGAGGTAAGTTGACATGTAAATTGTTTGACCTAAAAAAAATTGAATATAGCAGTCAATGGTATTCAATACAGTAATTGCATAGATGGTATTCAATAGTGTATAACAATAAATGTTATGTGTATGTATATGTATGTATCTATGTTGGCAACTATTTGTAGTGTTGGGAAACACATTGTCCCATGTTTGTTATTTCCATATGAAAATTTTTGTTTGGTTATAACCACGAATGTAATGAAGTCAACTTTCAAATTCTAGAACAACTCTTTGGTATAGTCAAAATGGCATTTTCCTTTTTCCATCTGATTGGAAGACATAAAATGGTCACATTATTTGTAGTGTTGGAAAACACACTATCCCCTATCTATTATTTCCTTATGAAAATTTTTGTTTGGTTACGACCACGAATTTAATGAAGTCAACTTTCAAATTCTAGAACAACTCTTTGGTACAGTAAAAATGGCGTTTTCCTTTTTCCATCTGATTGGAAGACATAAAATGGTCACATTGTTTGTAGTGTTGGAAAACACACTATCCCATGTCCGTTATTTCCTAATGAAACATTTTGTTTGGTTAGGACCACAAATGTAATAAAGTCAACTTTCAAATTCTAGAACAACTCTTTCATACAATAAAAATGGCATTTTCCTTTTTCCATCTGATTGGAAGACATAAAATGGTCACATTGTTTGCAGTGTTGGAAAACACACTACCCCATGTCTATTATTTCCTTAAGAAATTTTTTGTTTGGTTACGACCACAAATGTAATGAAGTCAACTTTCAAATTTTAGAACAACTCTTTGGTATAGTAAAAATGGCATTTTCCTTTTTACATCCGATTGGAAGACATAAAATGGTTACATTGTTTGCAGTGTTGGAAAACACATTGTCCCCTTGTCTGTTATTTCCTTATGAAAATTTTTGTTTGGTTACGACCATGAATGTAATGAAGTCAACTTTCAAATTATAGAACTCTTTGGTATAGTAAAAATGGCATTTTCCTTTTTCCATATGATTGGAAGACATAAAATGGTCACATTGTTTACAGTGTTGGAAAACACACTGTCCCCTTGTCTATTATTTCCTTATGAAATTTTTTGTTTGGTTACGATCATGAATATAATGAAGTTAACTTTCAAATTCTAGAACAACTCTTTGGTATAGTAAAAATGGCATTTTACTTTTTGCATCTGATTGGAAGAGATAAAATGCTCAAATTATTTACAGTGTTGGAAAACACACTAGCCCCTGTCAATTACTTTGTTATGAAAACTTTTTGTTTCGTTATGACCAAGAATGTAACGAACTCCACTTTAAAAATTTAGAACAACTCTTTGGTAGAGTGAAAATGGTTTTCCTTTGTTCATGTGATTGGAACAAATAAAATGTTTGCAATGTTGGAAAACACACTGTCTCGTGTTAGTTATTTCGTCATGAAAAGTTTTTGTTTTCTACGCTCCAAAAATGTAATGAAGTCCACTTTCAAATTTTAGAACAACTCTTTGGTAGAGTGAAAATGGCATCTCCCTTTTTGATGTGATTGGAACAAATAAAATGCTCGTATTATTTGCAGTGTTGGAAAACACATTGTCCCATGTGAGTTACTTTCTTATGAATTTTTTTGTTTCGTTACAACTAAGAATGTAATGAAGTCCACTTTCAATTTTTAGAACAACTATTTGGTAGCTCGTGAAAATGGCATTTCCTTATTTCATGTGATTGGAACAAATAAAATCCTCGCATTGTTTGTAGTGTTGGAAAACACATTGTCTCGTGTCAGTTATTTTATCATGAAATTTGTTTATTTCATGGGCTTCAAAAATGTAATGAAGTCCACTTTCCTTCCTCCTTATCACTCGATTAGCTAAGTTGGGAGGTTATGAAACTTTAGAACCCCATGACATAAGTTAGAGAACCTTGGAATCCTGTGACTTAGGTGTATAGGAGCAAATTTGCACCCCTTACGCAAATTCCCATTTCACACATCCTCACCTTAGAAAATAAAATCCAAAGGAAAAATTCCAAATCACCCAACTGCCTTCCTTCCACTTGGAATTTGTCTATTGTTTCGGTGGGAGAATATTTTTCGGGGGCGTGTGCGCAGACATTTGCACAATGTATTGTCGTCCCTGACAGATTCTTGTGTCTGAAGTTGGAAAAGGTGTTACACTTTCAATTGGGGTCAATTTGTAACGTCCCTCTTCGACCAACCAACCCCAAAAATGGAAAATTCTTCCCACTTTTCCTTTAAATTCATCCATTCTTCATTCAACTCATCTTCTTTTCACTCTTAGCAATTCAATCTCACTTTCAAGCATCTCATTCACTCTCAAGCAACACTTCAACACTCCATTGCAATAACACTACATCAACTCCACATAGCAATTATGAAGCAAGCCATAGCAATGTGGGCTTGGAGTCTTGCGAGACCTCCTTCCATCATAGTCGAGGTTGTGGTGACCTTGCCAAGTCTGCTTTCTCCACCATTGGCTAGTGAGCTTTTCAGTGGAGGTGGTAACATTTCGCTCCACTCCTTTGTGATTTGGTTGGGTAGCACTTTACTATTTTGTAGTGTTTATTGCAACTCCTACTTTCTTTACTTCTTTATCGCATATTTCTATCTTGTTCCTATATGGTTGTCTGTGGAGGTGAAAACACCAAAATGGGGGTCTGACTGAGGCGGGCCCCTATACAACCCCAACACTTTCCCCTCTTTCTTATGTGTAGGAAAACGTGCATTTGGTGCTAGCTGGCGAATTGGTGTCTTGGTGAGATCATCTTCGTCACTCTAGCTTTCATTTATCTACTTTATCATCTTCATTTGAACTTTTCGTACTTTATTGTTTTGTTTTGTTCATTAAAGAATCACTAGCTAAGTCGTTAGCTTGTTTTCTAGCAGTTTATATTGTAATTTCTATCCTTTAGTCGTACAAATGCCAATGCGCCTAAGAGACACTAGCATGCTGCATTGTCATCCCAAAACTACATTGTCGTCCTCAGACAAAGAGTTGTTTGAGGTACAATATTAACTTTGAAAACCAGCTCACATAGCCTGAACTTGGATTTTGGGTTTGAAGGGTGATTGAAGTACTTTATAGTCCTCGTCATTCTTGACCTCTATTTGAAACACCCCTTTAGAGTGAGGTAAGTTTGGGCAGCCCTTCGATCTTAGCTCTTTGTGACCAAGAGCCTTGACATGGCTGGTCCCCCTCTCTTACATTAGAAAATAAACTATTTTCTGCCAAACTGATGGAAATGTATCACCTTAAAGTGCTAGGCAGAGGGGTCGGTCACCTCCACGGGATGAATGACATAAGTTGTAACTTATGTTACTGATTAACTTGTGATAGGCAGTCAACGACAAAATAGAATTTTTGTTAGACGACGCCATGACTACAAACACATTAGGGTTTATTTATAAACCCTAATATCACTCGATCGTAGAAATAATGCACTTTTGGGCACATCCTTCACTTTCTCGACCTACAGAGCACATCATTGGAATTCTCTTGTCATGCCAACATCTCCCTTGCATGATCAATTCCACTTCCTTTGACATCAAAGACACTTTTGACATCAATGACAACATCATAACATATGCATTTACCAACAACCTATACCCATGCTCCCATGTTCACTGCAAACCTTATCTCTCCTTGACATCAAAAAAACTTCCCATTAATGTCATCATCCTCACTTGCATGAGCAACTCCATTCCATCTTTGATTCTCTTTCATCATCCTAGCAATCTACCTTGCATGCTTTTCCCTTTTGACATCAATGACAACTATATGCAAACAAATCTATCTAGAATAATAAATCTATAAATTTCACCCAAACTGAAGACTCTCTGTTGCCCGCACCTATGTATGATCTTGCACAATCTGGAGATGGCACGAACGATTTGGTGATTGGTTGCGCCTTGTCTCAAAGCCACAGAATGATATGGTAGTCGTTCCTCCAATCTGATGAAGGTGCTAGAATGTTTGTCGACTAGAGCCAGAGGTTCGGCCTGATTGGAATGAATGATTGCCTCACTCAATGTCCTTGATCATTAGAGTCTTGCACAATCCTTGGCGAATAAGAATAGATTCTGAAAAATGAAATTTGACAATATTCAACATGATTTTCCTAGAACTGAGACTACGTCTAGTACTTGGGTGCCAACACATGAGCGACTACGTCCTCACTGATTAGTTGGCAAGATTTGCATCCAAATTCATGGTGATCTCAAGAGAAAGTTGACACCATATAAATACTAACCACAAATGCCACTACAATGTAGTCGGCCAAAAATAATTCAAATTGTAATCTAGGCGCCAACTCAAATGAGTCAGCCACAAAAATAAAACTAATTTAAATTATTATTTAGTTAGTTTTGAAAAATACTTTTTCCTCTCATCATGTCGGTCAGATTCAGTTTGAGGGATTTGGGAAATTACAATACCCCCTCCAAATTGTTGCTTGTCCTCAAGTAACCTCAAGTTGGGATGCTCTAAAATCTCCACGCCTTCCCACGTTGCATCCTTTATCAGGCAGATTCTTTTGCTTCACTAAATACTCCAAAATTATCTTGTTCCTCAACCTTTTTTCTCTAACATCTAGAACAGTCTCAGGTTCAAGTATTAGTTTGCCTTCATCATCAAGAGGTGGTAGCTCCACTAACGGTGTAATCTTATGTCCCAATTCTCTTTACAAACAAGAAACATGGAAAATTTTATGGATTATGCTTCCCTGGGGCAACTTGAGCTCATATGCAACCTCCCCAGCCCTCCTTGTAATCCTGAAAGGCCCATAAAATCTAGGCCTTAACTTTTCAGCTCCACTTCCTTTGAGGGATGACTATCTATAGGGCTGCAATCTCAAGTAAACCATTTCATTGGCCTTGAAAACCCTCTCAATCCTTTGTTGGTTTGCATATAACTTTTGTTGTTTTTGAGCACGCTAAAGATTTTCCTTGAGGGCATTCATGATATCCACATTTTGTTGTACCATATCTCTAGCACTTGGTACTTTACTGACTGCGAGGATTAGATTCATAAAGGAAGTGACATCATATCCATAAAGTGCCTTAAAGGAAGACATACCAATGGACATGTTGTGTGTGGTGTTGTAGAAAAACTCCCATAGATGTAGCCATTTCACCCAAGTTGATTGTTTCCCTGTCACATAGTTCATTAGGTACCCTTCAATTCACTTGTTCACAATCTTCGTTTGGCCATCCATTTGAGGGTGGTAGCTAGTGCTAGGAGTTAATTCTGTGTGAGCCAAACAAAAGAGTTCTTACCAAAATAAGCTAATAAACCTGTTGTCCCTGTCACTCACAAGGTTCTTTGGCATCCCATGAAGTCTAAAGACCTCTCTAAAAAAATAGATCAACAACTTGAGGAGCCTTGAATTCTAAAGTAATGGCATAAAAATGAGCATATTTCATTAGCCTATCCACCACAACATAAATCCAATCTTTACCTTTCACCTTTGGTAGCCCGATAATGAAATCCATGGATATGCTTTCCCATTTCTGATTCAGAATGGGTAGGGGCTACAACAAACTAGCTAGTAGAACATGTTCAGTCTTATTTTATTGGCACACCAAGCACTCTCTAACATGTTTTAATATAATCATTTTTTAATCCCTTCCATGAAAAATGTTCCCTTGCTTGTATGTCTTGTAGAAGCCTAGATGACCAGCAAGGGGGGTATCGGGACAAGCTCTCATAATCATTCCCTTGACCTTGGAGTGTGGTACAGGATACACTTGATCTTTGTAGAGGATGAGGTCTTTGACAACCTTGTACCTATCATCAAGTACCTTTCCTTCCAAGATATCATTAGCAAACGAATCTTTGGCATACTCAGCTATTATGGCCACTCTCCAATCAACAAATATATCAATCATAGCACAGAGATAAGCTTCCTAGAAACTGCATCAACCACCACATTGTTCTTTCCTTTCACATATCCAATATCAAAATCATAAGCTTGAAGTTTGCTTATCCATTTTTGTTGTCTATCATTCAAATCTTGTTGATTAAGAAATAACTTTAAGATGTTATGATTCATCTTCACCACAAATTTCCCACAAACCAAATACTATCTGAATTTTGCAAGGGCATACATAATAGCCAACATCTCCTTATCATAAATGGAAAATATCTTCTCTGATTTTGTGGTTTTTATGCTCTCATACGCAATGGGGTGCTTATTCTACATCAACACTACTCCAATACCATCCCTTGAAGCATCACACTCAAGTACAAAAGGAGATGAGAAATCTGAAATGGTCGAAACAGGGCATGAGCTCATTGCCTCCTTAAGCTTGTCAAAAGCTTGTTGTGTTGTAGGACTCCATGACAAAGCTCCCTTCTTGGTCAAATTGGTTAATGGTGTTGCAAGCTAGGAGAAACCTTTCACAAACCTTCTATAGTAGTTGCAAAGGCCAAAAAATCCTCTCAACTATGTCAAATTCTTGGGTCTTGGCCAATCTTGAATTACCTTGATCTTCTCTTCATCAACGCTAACCCCCTGAGCACTAATCTTATCTCCCAAGTACAAAATTTCGGTCATCCCAAACTCACATTTTGACATCTTGGCATAAAATGAGTGACTCTTAAGTATGCCAAGCACCTCTTCTATATGCTTCAAATGATCCTCCATGTCTTACTATAAATCAATATGTCGTCAAAGAAGACCAAAACAAACTTCCTCAACTAAAGAATGAATACCTGATTCATACATGACTGGAATGTAGCGGGGGTGTTGGTTAACCCAAATGACATTACCAAGAACTCATAATGCCCATAGTGAGACATGAAAGTTGTCTTATGTGCGTCCTCCTCCCTTACTCTAATCTGATGATACACTGAACGTAACTCAATCTTGGAGAAGTATATTGCACCATGGAGCTCATCTATCAACAAATCGATCTTGGGGATGGGATAGTGGTTCTTGATTGTCTTCTTGATGAGTTCTCTATAATCAATGCACATTCTAAGTGTCCCATCCTTCTTTTTGACCAACACTACAGAAGAGGCAAAAGGGCTCGATCTTGGATGAATATGCCCCATATCCAACAAATCCTTGATCACCTTCTCAATTTCTTCCTTGTACATTCTAGGGTGCATATATGGAGTGGTGATGATAGGTTGATCTCCTTCCTCCAACTCTATCACATGCTGAAATCCTCTATCAAGTGGCAATCCAAACATAATCTCTCGGAACACCTTACACTTCTTGTCCAAGATGCTCTGAGTTTTGATGGGGTAGGTTCTTCCTTCTTTCTAAGGACTAGTATCGGTGATCAAGCACTCTGCTGCCCATGCCACTTCATCTCTTTGAAAAGACCACTCCATTCTTTTGGCAGAAACCGCCATTGGACCATTTTTGGAAAGGCCTCAGAGAACAACCTCTTTGCCATCATGTTTGAACTTTAGCTCCATGGTTTGGTAGTTGGTAGTGTACTTTCTTAGTGAGTGAAGGCATTGTACTCCTAAGACCATGTATGTGTCTCCGATGTCAACAACATACAAATCATCTCCCATCCTGTTCCCTCATAGGATCAGCTCCATATGTTGAATTCGACTAGTACAAGAGAGGATATTACCGTCTGCAGATAAAACATCAAACCCTTTTAAATTCTTCTACCTTCAAGCACAACTTGGCTATGGTCCTCTTGTTAATAAAATTATGAGTGGCTCTGCTATCTATCAATATTGTTACTCTCTACCCTTGAACATGAAGAGAATGGTATCGGGGTGCTCCTGAAAGTACTGCAAGAGTGACCCCCATGGGTTATCCTTCTATAACTACTTCTCGTCCCTCCTCATTAGTGACTTCCTCATTTTTGACTTCTTTAAGTTATGCTTCATCATCGGAGATTAACTCAATGTAGTGGATATGTCCTTTCCCTAAACACTTGTGGCATTCATTCCATGGTTCCCTGCAATGGTAGCACAAGCCCATACGACGAAGCTCATTCCTAGACATGTTTGCTCCATTTGGCTTTGGAGGGAAACCCTTAGGTGGTGGTATCACTCTATGAAAAGGCTTTCTTTGTTGCCATGTCAGAGTGCCCTTGATCACTAGTTTATTCTTCTTGGTGGAGTCCTCAAGGCTTAAGGCCCTTCGAATGGCTTCTTCCAATATTGTTGGTTCCAAAGCCCTTACCAACCCTCAACAAGAATTAGATAGACCCTCGATAAAAAAAAACATAAGTCTTTTATCTGAAACATCTGAAACCATGATCGCTAGCCTTTAGAATTCTAAGATCCATGGTACCCAGCTGCTTCAACCTTGTTAACTCTTGGAAGTACACTTTTGGATCTTTCCTATCGAATCTTTCCATTAGTTTTTGTGTGAAGTCTGCATATGTAGTCACGAGTCCAAACCCTTGAGTCATAATACCATGGTGCCACCATTCATGAGCTAACCGTTCCAAGTGCAAGATGGAAAATTTTATAGCTTCATCTTTGGTCATGGGGTTGAGAGAGAAATGTGTCCAGTTTTTGCACCCATGCATGTGCAGTCACCTTTCCTGAGCCATCAAATGTAGGGAGTGAAAGCTTGTTTACTTTGTGTCGAAGATCTTTATTCACTCGTTGCAGACGTTATCTCCCATCACTTATAAATCCTCTCCTAGCATAGTTGAACTGATCAAAGGGAATTGTTGCCTGAGCTTCAACATCCAATTTCATGTAATCTTGTATAATGCTACTAAAGTTAGGTTGATCTTCTTCTTCATGAGGTGCCTCTGTCCTCGGAAATAACTTGGGTTGAGAGGATCTGTGAGTAGATCCTTTTGAATTCCTGCTATGTTCTCCCCTCCTGATTGTTCCAGATTTCCTTCATCCACATTATTCGGTCCAGATTTGTTGTTTATGGCAGTGGTGAGGGTCTGCATCATTTGTAGCGGCATTTGGCTAACTTGATCCTGCTTCTCCATGAAGGCTTTGAGCTCATTATTTTTGCTCCTCCATTTTCTTCTTACCTCTTCCTCTTATTCCCCTGTTGTTGTCTTGAGTAGATGCTTCAAGTTTTCTCCTCTCTCTCTCAATAGCCCTCAAATCTCTTTGACTCAATTGCATAAATTTATAATCATCCACAGGATAGCAGAATCCAAACTCTAATACCACTATGAGACGCCTGACAGGAAAAATGCTAGCGGGGAAATATAATATTGTAGATTGAAATGATAAAATTCTGACCAAATCAATACTGAATTTGAAAACAAAAGCTCCAACACTTCAAATTAAAGAAACTCGGCAATATCTAGTGCACACTGATATTAAATTTGACAATCAAACTCGAGCATAGTGCAACTCAGAGATAATTCCAATTTCTTTACAGATATATAATTGCTTTGATCAATGGGTCGTGCGGATATTACAAGTCGAGAATGCATAGTTCCCTGAACCTAGGAGCTTGAATTGATATAATTCCTCTGACCCAAGGCGTAACTCAACTCTCTGGAAATATCATCCCTCAATTCTTGTAAATCACAGCCAAAGCTCTCCATGTACAATGCTCGACAAAAATTTGGATGACCTGTCTTCTAATGATATGCAATAATGGCAATGAATGCACTCAAACCCGATGCTTTGAATGTCGGAATGTCGCCCGCACTTGTGTGTCGATGTTACGTGATCTCCTGATGGTTGTATGAGGGTCGATGTACAAGATGTGATGAACTTGATCTATTCGGAATAATAAATCTGTAAATGTTGCCCAGATTGAAGACTCTTTATCACCCACACCTGTGTATGATCTTGCACAATCTAGAGATGGCACGAATTATTTGGTGATTGTTTGTGCCTTGTCTCAAAGCCAGGAAATGATATGGTAGCTACTCCTCCAATCTGATGAAGGCGTTGGAATGTTTTTTGGCCAGAACCAGAGGCTCAGCCTGATCGGAATGAAAGATCGCCTCACTCAGTGTCCTTGATCGTTGGAGTCCTCCACAATCCTTGGTGAATAAGAATAGATTCTGAAAATGAAATTTGGTAATACTCAACATGAATTTCCCAGAACTGAGACTATGTCCAGTACCTGGGTGCCAACGCATGAGCGACTACATCCTCATCGATTACTTGGCAAGATTTGCATCCAAATTCGTGGTGATCTCAAGAGAAAATCGACTCCATATAAATACTAACCACAAATGCCACTACAATGTAGTTGGCCAGAAATTATTCAAATAATTCAAATTGTAATCTAGGTGCCAACTCAAATAAGTTGGCCATAAAAATTAAACTAATTTAAATAGTGTTGAAAAAAACTTTTTCCTTTCATCAAGTCGGCTAGATTCAATTTGAGGGATTTGGGACATTACATCATTATTAAGTTATTGGACCATTTTTTGAAGGCTATCCAAATAAATATTTGATTCAGAAGATTGATTTTATGGTGTTAGGTGAGCTTGTGTTTGAGGATTACTAGCTAGCATCTAATTGTTCATGCATTTTGGCACACTATATTGACTTCCAATGGGGTTCACTTGCTTGGTTGCTCTAAATTGTGAGAATTTATTGTTCATGTATGGTGCTTTAAATTGTATGGCTAGCATAACTTGAGAGATTGGAGGAAATTCCATGGATTGATTAGGATTGAACAACTAATTGTGGTTGTAGCTGGATTTTGAAATAATTAGTCATCCCAAGAAGCAGGTTGATGATTGGCATATGATGAGAAGCCATTGATTTAGCACTAGAATTTGGTTGTATGTTGTTGATTGCCAAAGAGAAGAAAGAGGTCCTACTCCATATGATTGGGGAATGAGTTGTCTTTCATAAATCTTGGCTTGTGGATAAATGATTAGTAATATAAGAAGTCAAAGCATATGTCTTCCCAAAAACATGGATAGTAAGATAGTTAAGAGCCACAAGATACATCTAAATAGAAATGGATTTTATAGGTTTGATTATATCTTATGGAATCTTATCTTAAAAATTCTTAGATGTCCATTGGTTTCTCTCATACAATGATGCAAGAGCATCCTAGGTGAAAGTGCAATCAACATCAACCAAAAAAAATCAATTTGAAATTTGCATTTACATTTCATGTTAGGAGATTAATTTTGTTTTAGGAGGCTATTTTAATAATTCGGATATAATTATATTTAATTAAATAAAATCATTTTTGTTATGCAAGTTAGGAAGTGGAGATAGTGGAGGTGTAGTCACATTTTTTGGAAAAATCAGAAAAACCAAATTTGGGCATTGGGTTTGTGGGAGTTACAAAATGACATGAAAAATTATTTATTAATTTTTATATTATTGAAACCACTGATTCCCAAGAGGGGGTCGTGACTTTTCCAAATGGGAGAGGAAATTTGATTTTTGGATTTTTGGGAGAAGGGTTTTGTTGCATGTTTTGGGCATTCATTTGTTGTTGTAGGTTTTGGGAGATTGGAGGGTTATTGCGGCCATTGAAGGTTGAAGACACCATTATTGAGACTTGAAGAGTTGTAAGTGATTGTTGGAAGAGGAAAAGTGCAAATTTGGTGCTAATGAAGCACATAATTTGATTTTTTCTGTTGTAGCTTGTTTTCAATTCATTTTCAGATTATGTGAAGGGCATATGTTGCTGCCCATCAGTCCTTTGTTGACTAAAAATGATATTGTAATCATATTTTTATTATGAGTAGATTTATTGTTGCAAATTTTAATGTGAATCCATGAGTTTTATTGTTGATTTGTATGCACTATTGAGGATATTTTGAGTGTTTGTTTTCAGAAAAGAAGATCATCGAGAACCCCTCTTTCATCATATAGGTGGCAAATTGATTATACATCAAATTTCAGCCAAGAGTAAGTCTAAAGTGATTACAAAAAGCATCTTTAAGACCTTGCTATGAAATAATTGACCCAAAAGATAAGGCCAAATACAAGTTATTGGTAGCTTCATTAAAGGTATAAGGGAACATGCGATAAGAAACATTCTCTTAATGGAATTGAGCATTTGCTTTTAGGAACATTCTCCTAATGGAGTTAAGCGTGAAGCAAATAATCCTTTTAGGTGTGTATATGTGTTTTTCAATTATTCTATCTCCATTGTATTGAATAATTATATGAATTTGTCAAGATTCTTGTGTATAGGATTCAAAGCCCAAGTTCTAAGGATCTAGTATCCAAGTTGTATGAACTGCGATAGAGAGTCCAACAAGTCAAGGTAAAGAGCAAAATTTTCTTGGTCTACAATCCACAATCCATAAGTTTGATATTCAATGTCTAAGGTCCAAGGATTTAGGAAATATGATAAAAGGTTCTTGGAATATGGCCAATATATAACTAGGCCATGGTCTATGGTTGAGTTTGATTTGAATTAAATTATCCAAGGTTCAAGAAGTAGGGGAAACTAGTAATTTCTTTCAATCTAAGGTTCATAGTTTTCAAGTCTACAAAAGTTTAAATTCTAGGGTTGCAAATATCCATTGCACAAGGTTTGCACAAGAAGGGGAAAAAAGAGAAATAAGGAAATATTAAAAAAAAAATACTAAAACAATAAAACTTAAAAGTAGGGAGAGACTAGAACATGAGAAGAAGAGATGAATTGGAGAAGGAAAGAGAGATTTAGACAATGAGATAGAGAAAATAAATAGGCAAGGAAATACAATAAAAGGAAAAAAAGGAAATAAGTAATAGAAATGGGGAGAGATAGTATGTGTCTAGTGCCAATTATTTGTGTCAATTTTCATGGTTATAGTATACATACCTTAGTGTTTAGGTTCAAAGCTCTACCCTATGAGGTTGAATAAATTGAAAAATGTTAGAGCATCAACTAATTACATTGATATTCACACACAAAATAATATTGAATATTTTATTATGATGATTCTATAGTTGTTTGCATTGGATTATATAAGCCTCTTCCCTTTGAACCACTCCACAATTATGCAACTTCCATGCAAAATGTAACTCCCAGTTAACTACTAACATTAATTTGTTCAATAGCTTATTATTTATTTATAGATTAACATTAACATACTAAATTGTTAATTTATATTTATCGTCTAACCTATATCCTACACTAAGATATAATATTCTAATATTCCCCCCCTTATAACATCAATCTAAACCAAGGATGGAACACTACATAGACTGAGTAGAGTAGACCATCTAGAAATTTGATGAAACACCTCCACTAAATCTCCACACTCAAGATGCAACAAATTGATTGCATTAGTGGATGCCTTGACCATCCAACAATGCCTTTGAGTCAAAAACTACTCAATTATTCACAAGTACACCTCTCCTCTTGTGAATCAAGAAATACTCAAGTATCTACAAAATACCACTCTACCTATGAATTGAGACACTCAATTATGCATAGAAACAACACTTCTTATGTGAATCAATCCATACTCAACTAACCACATACACACCTCTCGATCTATCATTTAAGACATAATCAACCATCCATTGATACAAATCACCAAGTTTATGGATCAAGACATAATCAACCATCTACAAATATAGTGGTGCTTCTACAATAATCTACAATCTTCAAGTGAAAAGCTACCTCAAGATTTCAAAAACTTTCAACCTCTTTTGTCCTCCAGCCTCCTTTGGTGACTTGTTATCTTTATCTACTTGGTGTCTCATTTAAATCTTAATAAACTATATTAGGTATAGTAATAGAAGGATATTGAAGTTGGCATAGCCAGCTCTCTTACCTTACAAATCATGTCCTTAATCTATAGGTGGTTGATTCCTTTATGTCCACTACAAAGTAAGGTATGTTTCACGGAAGTTGCAAACCATTGTTCAGCTACAAACCAATTGGTTTAATGTTTTAATGCAACAAATTGAATCTGTATTAGTAGCACTTCTGGAATGAATCTACGCTTTATACATGTGGGAATCAAATCCATAGATATTTAAGTATATCAAATTATAGGCACTCTAGTTTAAAAGTAGGCACAACCACTAGGAAATCTTATTATGTAATATATAAATCTGCAATCTAAACTTTGATACTACTATCAATGAAATTATTTCCACTTTGACACAATCCAATTTATTCCCATTCTCAAATAGGAAAATGTAAAGCATTTTAGCACATTCTATTCTCCATTTTGGCGTTTCCAGGTGCAACATATTGGCAATTATTGTTTCTTAGAATAATAGCCTTTATAATCAAAGACAATAGATATTCATGGGTGACACTCTTCAACATAAAATGTGGAAAGAGAAATTCATGAAATCCTTCAAATTCCTTTCACAGCTTTAATATATGCAACCAAAACAAATACGAACGAACAACCCTACTAAACATTTGGAAAAATATGAAGAATCCTCAAAGGCCACATTCTCTCATGCTAACTTCACCCACACAACCACCTACATTTATTTTATCCATCTTTCTCTTCCAAATGTTGTGGCTCTAATAACAACTTGAAAAATGGAAAAGCATAAAATTGAGATTACATCATGATATGCACACAAAATAATATACAATATTATATTATGATGAATCTAAGAGGATTTAGGGGTGAGGGGCCTAGCTCGATTGGCTAAAGCATCATGTTACAAGCAAGAGGTCATGATGTCTAGTCTCCCTTCGTCCTTGTGGTGTCAGACAACATGTCACACCAACATCACTGATCACATGCAAAAAAAATCTAAGAGGATTTAAAATTTGCTTGTACTATTTTTAATAAGCCTCTTCCTTTTTAACAACCTGACAATTATTTATGCAACTTTTTATCATAAAAATAACCCACTTAATTATTAAGATGTAATAATCCAGCACAATGATTGGGTCCGAGTATTTTAGGTGTAGGGTAAATGTTCCTACATGTAGAGTCCATAATTCATAAGTCAATCCCTACTTTAACCATTACTAAGTTATGTCTAAAGTCAAATACGCATCTTTACTTTAGTATGTAGGAAGCTAAGATTACCAATAGTGTCTACTAAATTACCCTTCTTTAAAAGTGAAAATCTTATTGCAAGTCTTGACTATTGATAGTCTAATACTAGCAACCAAGGCAAATACATATTCAATTAGATATTTCTATAAATGGAAAACTCCATTAAATTTTCTTACATTATATATACATGTAAATTATGTTTATAGTTTTGAGTTTTCGGTCTTAAAGAGTTTCTCCATATAATTTCAATAACAATTCCATCATATATACAATATTTTTTGTAAGCAAAAGGCCAAGGCCTATATATATAAAGATTACAATAAGATGTTTCAAATTTTTAAAAATAATAGTTCTACATTTCAAGAGCTAATAGACACCCCTAAATATAATATTTACAAGCCATATTAGCATTGACTGAGTATTTATGGTCAAGACCCCATGAATACAAAATAAGATTGGCAACACTTAACGAGTAAATACTTTGATTCAACTTATAACATAATGTAGTGCAAAAATTCATGGCCTGATTTTTCTAGCAATTCATTCCTCCATCTAGCAGACATCCACTTTATTTTCGTCTTGGTGTTCCTACAAACCAACATCACTTGAATGTGCAGAAGCTATGTTATTTAGATTTGGAAGGATGACACGGTGGACTGGGTCTTGAAAACGAGAATGAAGAGAAGCCTCTGCTACTGCCAAGCTTGGAGGAATATGATCATGTACTAGTAAAACAACAATTTCATGTTATTTCTCTCTTAATTTGAAAAACATATCCTCCCTAACCTCTCTTCCATTTCTCTCTAGGGTTGCGTATAGAATATTGGTGTTGTTCACCTCTAGGGAATCCTTTATAGCATTATAAAGAGAGACAAAGGACCTTCTATGTAAAATAAAATGTCTAGGGAATAAACCCCTAATATAACCTTGACCTTTACAGAGGTCATATGACTGTGTGGCTCTTAACAAAGCATTGTTTTGCAAAAAAACCTTCATTTACCACCTTTGTTGCAATCAATTCAACCGATTGATAACATTGAAGCAAATCAAGGAAATTTGAAATGAAAATCGATAGAAGCTAGGAGGGAAACATAACCCTCCTTGCTTGTGGATAGATTATTTCTTCTCCAATTACCCACTTAATGCTCTTTGTGATTTGGGTGCATTGTCTTTTAAAGAGTTAGATAAATTGAGATGGCTCTAAACATCCCGTGGATGACACTTCTCAGTCATTCATAGGGAAAGAAACCCTATAATTGTGTGACTAGTATTCCATTGTTGATCTTTGACAAACCCTACAATAGTGACTGCTTGTACCTACTTGAATTTCCCCACCGCTGGATGCCAAGCCTCGAAACATTTAGAACCAACGAAATAGTAACTTGGAAAACCTTTAAAACTTGGGAAGAGTTGTTTGGAAAGTGATGAAGACCATGCCCACACATAACTACAATCTTTGCTTCATACACTTGTTTGCAAGATAACACTTAGAAATCAATGCCACCTTACAACCTTTTCAATTTCAATTGCAAGCATTTAAAGTTTAACACAAGCCAAGGATCCATTTAATATTTTCCATTAAGACCCATAATCATTATGCTTAATGGTAGATACAAAGGCTGATACAAAGGCTTGCAATGTGTAATTTTAAAAATAACCTGCATCAAAAAGTTAGTTTATACAAATAAAAAGAAACGCATGCCAAATGCTTTGAGTACATCCTTCATTATATAAACACTGACAGTCTTGAGCCTTCCTTACAACAAGTTGTTGATGGGCCTTCAATATGACTAAATTTTCTCCCTTACTAGCCCATCCTTAACATTATACAATTGTTTCTCCAATCTCACTCCTAATCATATCCATTAAACACTCAAGTAGATTGTTTCCATTCTTGTCATATACCATTAATAATTGTTGTTGATCAAAACCCATAATGTAAGTAAATTCACCAATTTATTTCCTTCTTTATAGGTGTGGCTTATTACAACTTGCTAGTTTATCCATTAAGCCCCAGACATGTTGCATCACATAATCTAACTTTCAGTTAAAAAATTCCCTCTCCTTGCAAGCATTTATGATCACTAATTAATCACCTTCAATCTGAAGATTTCTAATTTTTAGATTGAAAGCCAACTGCAGACCATATAAAAGAGCATGTGCTTCAGCTATGTTATTTTTGCCAATAGGAAGACTCGCCGACTTGGTGCCAATGAAGTTTCCCTTACTATCTCTAATAACCGTCCTTGCTCTTGAGGTTCTAGGATTTCCTCTCAAAGCACCATCAAAATTTAGGTTATAAACACCTAAAGGGGTGGGATCCAAGATACCTTAGACCTATGATTTTTTTCCCCTGGTTGGTGTTGACTTCCTTTGAATGGGAGTACAAGGCAGCTCCATTTCCTCATTACCAAAGCATCCCAATCAGTGAAAAGCGAACCTGCATTTTTAATTTCTTGCACTTAAGCATTTGTTACCTCTGAAATTGAATTTTCTACCTGTATCAAAACCTGCTCTACAATGGATGCGTATTTTCTAAAAATACGCTTGTTCCTTTCCCACCATATATTCCAAATAACTAATGTTGGAGTCACCCGCCAAATAATAGAGAAGAGTAAAGACTTATACAATACATGATAACTTGTAAAAAGCTCCCAAAGGGTACAAGGTAAAGGAGATTACCAATTTATTTTCTCTTTAATAAAATCCCAACATTTTTGAGAAAATTTGCAACCAATAAACAGGTAATTTGTATCTTTTTGAACTTCATCACAAAGTATACACTTAAAGTGATTTGTTATTCCCAACTTAGCCAATATATCTCTTATTAAAATTTGTTTTTTTATGGCCAACCAAGCAAAACAACCAACCTTAAGCAAACCTACATAGTTCCAACAAAAAGAAAAAGCCCTTTACGTTTCAAAATGTTCCCCATTACAAACAGTTATTTTATAACCCTGTTTAACTATGTAACTATTTGTTTCGGAGGGTGCCCATATGATTTTATACATTGTGTATACATGTAAATTATGTTTATAGTTTTGAATTTTAGATCTTAGGGAGCTTCCCCATATAATTTCACCATATATACAATTCAGTTTGAGTTGTCATAAAATGGACAAATTAAACTGCTAATACGACCTACAAAAAAACAATCCTTTAAATTATAAATATTTGATTTGGTCTAAAACTCCAAGGTAAATACTAAAGGTTTTTTTGTGAAGGTTTCAACATCTAAAGGGTTAGATGTCTTGGACACAATGTCCAATTTCTAGTATTTAGGGCATAAAGAAGTTTGTGCATCATGTCATTAATTTCCTTTAGAAATCAGCTTGACATCCTTTTTTTGAGCTCATTCTAATCATTTGACCCCATGCAAATATGTCCCTTTTTGCCCTATGGCTTAATAAGCCATGGTGCCCAACTCATGAACTCCCTACATTTGGATTTACATAGTAGAATTTAACTTATTTAAGCTCGGAAGGGAAGCCTCGACAATTTTTTATTTTTCATGTTTCCTACTAAGAAAATCCTGATAAACCATGTGATTTGTTCTCATTGGCCCTCAATAACTTGTTTGGTGGCCTTATGAATAATTTTCGATCATCGCCTCAATGAACAATGCATTAGTCTTCGCATGTTGGTTGTGACCATCTGTTTGGTTGGTTATCGAGCCAAAGCCTGGTCCCCAAAAGCCTTCGACTAGAAAAGGCATAGTTTGAAAAAAATTATCACTAAATATAATCTCATAAAAATTTTGCAACCGTACAGAATTATTTTCAAAAATCCATATAGAACTATTTTTAAAATGCCTTTATTATTTTCTTACAAATCCATGGAACTAATTGTGCACAAAATCTACTATTTCCAAGTGTTAACAATATTAAAGTGATTTTCGCCCACAACCTAACAATTAGGCTTTGATACCAAAGGAAGAAAACTTTGCATCAATATAAAACTATTTCCACAAAATTTCATGAGTGAAAAACATGCAAAAGAATAGACAAACATACAATAAGATGATACAAGATATATTGTAGAAAAATCTGCATGAGGGAAAAACCAAACCTCCAAAACTATCCACACAATGTATTATCTCATTAGTAAAGATTACACTACAAATACAAAATCTCTGAAAATATTTCCAAAACATCAATCTCTCTACTTGCATCCCATGTGAACAAGTAAATGAGAATTATGTGACCTACAACAAATGCTCAATCAACCTTAGCCAACAAACAAAAGATCAACAAAAGAGAAAAAATATGATAAATAGAGAGAGAGAGATAGAATGGTAAATCTATAATCAAAGATTAAAAAGGAAAAAATGACAAAAAATATTTTTTTAAAAAAAGATAAAAGATAGATGGAGGGAACAAAACAAATAGAGAGTGAGTGAGTGAGCAAGCAAGAGAGAGAATAAAGAGAAAGAAATTGAGAAAATATATAAAAAATGTGAAAATATAGAAATGGGCAAGGAAGATAAATAAAGAAATAGAGATAATTTAGAGGATGAGAAAAATAGATAACAAATAAAACATAGAAAGACATATGGGGAGAGAAAATAAAGAATATTTTTTATTGATGAAACCATGAGTTTTAGATTTCAATCCTATGATAAAAAAATTATTTGGTTTTACCTATTTCAGTTAATTTTTTTCCACCCCTTTTTAATTTTGGGTTGATTCTATAATACACATATCTTCCCTTTTGTAATAGTGTTATGTAAATGTCATGAAGGAAGATAGAAATTCTTCAAAAACACCTTTGATCCAAAGGGCAAAGGAGAAGTATATTATGTCACTTCATACAAATGGATTGTTGGTGTATCAATCAATGGGTACATTAAAACCATATTTCAATCAACGGGTACATAAATTAACTTCCAATTAATCAAAATATTTCAATCCAAACCCTTTTCAAAAACAATAAAAAAAGTATAAACTTCTCTTTTTTTCTTTTTTTTTCTCAGAGGTATCCCTACGACCCAGTCTAACACCCAACCCGCCTTACCTTGGTCCTACATTTTGTCAAATTGGGGTCAGAAAGGGATGAGCTGAGCCATAGGGATAAAAAAAATTTCTAATACACCTTTAATCCAAAAAACAGAGAAAGATGTTATGTTATTTAATACAAATGGATTGTCGATGTATCAATCAACAGATACACTAAAATCACATTATGATTTTTGTAAATTGACTTCCAATTAATCAAAATATTTCAATCTAAACCTCTTTCAAAGATAATAGAAATGTATGAACTTCTCTTTTTTTTTGTATTCTCGTGACTTAGCCCAATACCCAACCCAACTTATTTTGGTCTTACATTTTGCCAAGTTGGGGTCAAAACTGGGTGAATTGGGTCACAGGAATAGAAATTCTTCTAAGACACACTTTTGATCCAAATGATGAATGAGAAGAATTCTATATAACTTAATATGAATGGATTGTTGGTGTATCAGTCAACAAGTACTCTAAAATCACATTATGATTTTTTTGTAAATTGACCTCCAATTAATCAAAATATTCCAATCCAAACCCTTTCAAAAATGATAAAAAGGTATGAACTTCTCTTCTTTTTTGTTGAATCAGGAGTATCTCTACGAGCCAACCCAATGCCTAACTTGTCTTACCTTAGTCTTACATTTTGTCAAGTTGGAAATGGAAAGGGGTGAGTTGGGTCACAACAATAGAAATTTTTCTAAGACACCTGTGATCCAAAAGATAGAGGAGGGTGTTATTTTAATACGAATGGGTTATTGGTGTATCAATCAAGTACACTAAAATTACATTATGATTTTTTTTGCAAATTGACTTCTAATTAATCAAAATATTCCAATCCAAACCCTATTCAAAGATAATAAAAAGTTGTGAATTTTTCTCTCTTATTTTTGTTGACTCAAGGATATCCCCGTGATCGACCCAACACTGAACCCGCCTTACCTTTGTCTTACATTTTGTCAAGTTGGAGTCAAAAATGGGTGAGTTGGGTCATAGGAATATATAAATTCTTTTAGAGCACCTTTGATCCAAAAGACAAAGGAGAAAAATGTTATGTTACTTATTACGAATGAATTGTTAGTGTATTAATCAATATGTACACTAAAATCACATTATGATTTTTTATTTTTTTCATCACAACCAAAAGTCAGCCAAATTTGCATCAAATTTAGCAAGGCATTTTCATCGTTGTCAGCCAAATTTAGCTCCACCAATGTCGGAGTCTCCTCGAAGCCCATCTCTTTATTGATTCTAGTTTCTAATGTTTAATTATGTGGGTGTAGGGATTACGTACTAAGCCAACCTGTTAATCATTATACTTCATGTGCATGGAGGGAGGTGGCAATTGAAACTTAACGGGATCCTGTAGCATGGTTGTGTGATTGACAATTCCTACGATGCTTATAGTTTTCAAGTTGGTTTTGTGCATGTCAACATTTAAGTTTGCTTGGAAAATAGGTTTATGGGTTGCTTTTTAACTTTTCTCTGGCTCTAAACAAAATCACTTAAGTGAATGTAAAGAAAAAAGAGTAGTGAAGAGCATCGAGCTGGGTGTTTGTGATTGCAGGTTTTTTATGGACCTCATGGAGTTTAGAGTCAAGAATTACAGTGTGTCGGTGGTCGTGAGACCATGGGAACTACTATTTTCATCATGCATTGAGAAGGAGTTGCAGCATGTCTTCAAAGACAATTGCAAGTCTATTTTAAATTGTATCAAAATTGTTATCGACAAGGATGTCTTGCACACAGAGTCGTAGAGGCTCATTTTTCTAGCCAATCTATTGTTTATCTTCCTCTCTAACACACTCGACTTGGTGCAAAATTTTAATGTTTTGCAAGCGATTTCCAACAAGGTTATTGTTTGGGCTTATCTGGAGAATGACACTCTACTTCAAAGTGTCCAAAAATATGACTTCACAACGGGTGATGGGCCGGTTGGTGGGTTGTTTCCTAGGTAATTTATCTATCATAAGAAGTGATATGCAGAGGTTTTCTAGGGTATGCTTTTATCAAACTTGCATAAATCTTCTTCCTTTTTGTATCAAGCTCTTAGTAAATACAACTTAGAGTTCACGAAGGAGGATGCAAACTAGTTTAAGAGGAAATACCATGTTATCCCTCTCCTGAAAACCCATAATTGTGTCCATGGTTTGCAAGTATTTGCCAATCCACGCGTTCGTCAGGGTGCTCAACAGTATCCTCAAGTCCCTAATATAAACATCACAATTCCTTCACAATTAGAAGCAAGTGCAAGATGAAAGTTTAGATAATTTCCCTCGCAGGGGTAGTTTTATATCGATTTCACTTTAATAATTTTGTTTGGGTATAGTTTATATTCGAGGTCGTCTTGGTTCTATATATGGGTTTAAAAATAATAGTATTGTATAAGGAATTTAGTACAAGTGTAATATTGTTAGTATAGGAAATCTATGAGTGTCTACAACATCTGCACTCATTTTGAAGGTTTTATCAATTGCCTACAATATATGTACTCATTTTGAGGGTTTTATCAACTGTTTACAAACATTATTTTTGAAGGTTTTATAAGTTGTTCACAAACATTATTTTTGAAGGTTTTATCAGCTGCTTACAGACATTATTTTTGAAGGTTTTATCAACTGCTTATAGACATTATATATTTATCTTTTAATATTATTAATATATTATATAGGTTTTTTGCCTTTATTTTAAAATAAAACATTATATTTTTTGTGTAAATTGATTTCCAATTAATCAAAATATTTCATCCAAACTCTTTTTCAAAAATGTATAAACTTTTTTTTATTGACTCAAGGGTATCTCTATGGCCCATCCCAATGTCCAACCCGCCTTACTTTGGTCTTACATTTTTCCAAGTTGGGGTCGAAAAGAGTGAGCTAAGTCATAGGGATATAAACTCTTCTAAAACGCATTTGATCCAAAGAGTAGAGGGAATGATGTTACGTTAATATAAATGGTATCTTTTCTTTTGTTGACTCAAAAGTACCCTCGTGATCCAACCCAACACCCAACCCACCTTACCTTGGTCTTACATTTTGCCAAGTTGGGGTCGGAAATGGGTGAGTTAGGTCACAAGGATATAGATTCTTCTAAGACACCATTGATCCAAAAGGCAAAGATGAAAGATGTTATGTTGTTAAATGTGAATGAATTGTTAGTGTATTAATCAATAAGTACACTAAAATCATATTATGATTTTTTTGTAAATTGGCCTCTAATTAATCAAAATATTTCAATCTAAACTCTCAAAAATGATAAAAAGGTATAATTTTTTATTTTTTTTGACTCAAAGGTATCCCTGTGGTCGAACCTAATGCCCAACTTGTCTTGCCTTGGTCTTACATTCTGTCAAGTTGAGGTCGGAAAAAGTGAGTTGCACCACATGGATAGAAATTATTTTAAGACACATTTGATAAAAAAGACATAGAAGATTGATGTTATGTTAATTAATACAAATGGTATCATTTTTTTGTTGACTTGGGTATTCCCGTGACCCGAACAACACCCAACCTACCTTACCTTGGTCTTACATTCTGCCAAGTTGGGGTTGAGAAAGGGTGAGTTGGGTCATAGAGATAAAAAAAAATTGAAGCACTTTTAATCCAAAATGTAGAAGAAAAAGATGTTATGTTACTGAATACGAATGAATTGTTAGTGTATTGATCAATAGATACACTAAAATCACATGATTTTTTTATAAATTGATCTCCAATTAATCAAAATGTTTCAATATAAATCCCTTTTAAAAATGATAAAAAAATATAAACTTATTTTCTTTTTTTTTAACTCAAAGGTATTTTTGCGACCCAACCCAACACCCAACCCACCTTACCTTAATCTTACATTCTGTCAAATTAGAGTTAGAAAGGGTGGGTTAGATCATAGAGATATAAAAAAAATTAAGACACCTTTAATTCAAAAAATAGAGGAGAAGAATGTTATGTTACTTAATACGAATGAATTATTAATATATTAATCAATAGGTATACTAAAATCACATTATCATTTTTTTGTAAATTGACCTCTAATTAATCAAAATATTTCAATCCAAATCCCTTTCAAAAATAATAAAAATATATAAACTTGTTTTTGACTCAAGAGTATCTTTGCGACTCAGCCCAACACCAAACCCACCTTGCCTCGGTCTTACATTTTATCAAGTTGGAATCGAAAAAAGGTGAGTTAGAGAAAGATGTTATGTTACTTAATATAAATGGTATTCATTATTTTTTGTTGATTCGAAAATATCCCTATGACCCAGTCTAACACCCAATCCGCCTTACCTTGGTCTTACATTCTGCCAAGTTGGGGTCGAAAATGGGTGAACTGGGTCAAAGGAATAGAAATTCTTCTAAAACACCATTGATCCAAAAGGTAGGAGAGAAAGATGTTATATTGTTAAATATGAATGAATTGTTAATGTATTAATCAATAAGCATATTAAAATCACATTTTAATTTTTTTGTAAGTTTGTCTCCAATTAATCAAAATATTCCAATTTAAACCCTTTTCAAAAATGATCAAAAGGTATAATTTTATTTATTTATTTATTTTTACTCAAAGGTATCTTTGCGATCCAACCCAACGTCCAACCCACCTTACCTTGGTCTTACATTTTGCCAAGTTGGGGTTAGAAAGGGGTGAGCTGGGTCACAAGGGGTGATCCAAAGGGCAGAAAAGAATGTTATGTTACTTAATACAAATTGTATCAATTTTTTTATTGACTCAAAGGTATCCTCGTGACCCGACCCAACACCCAACCCATCTTACCTTGGTCTTACATTTTTCCAAATTAGGGTCGAAAATGGGTGAGCTGAGTCGAAAAGATATAAATTCTTTTAAGACACCTTTGATTCAAAAAATAGAGGAGAAGAATGATATATTATTTAATACGAAAGAATTGTTAGTGTATTAATCAATAGGTATATTAAAATCACATTATGATTTTTTTGTAAATTGACTTTCAATTAATCAAAATATTTCAATCCAAACCTTTTTCAAAAACAATAAAAATGTATAAAAAAAAATTAACTCAAAAGTATCTCTGCGGCTAAGCCCAACATCAAACCCGCCTTACTTTGGTCTTACATTCTGCTAAGTTGGGGTCGAAAAGGGGTGAGTTGGATTATAAGAATAGAAATTTTTCTTAGACACCTTTGATCCAAAAGGTAGAGGAGAAAGATGTTATGTTACTTAATATAAATGGTATCCATTATTTTTTGTTGACTCAGGGGTATCCCTGTGACTCAATTTAACACCCAACCCGCAAATGGGTGAGTTGGGTCAGAGAGATAGAAATTCTTCTAAGACACCATTGATCCAAAAGGCAAGGGAGAAAGATGTTATATTGTTAAATACGAATAAATTGTTAGTGTATTAATCAATAAGTACACTAAAATCACATTATAATATTTTTGTAAGTTTGTCTCCAGTTAATCAAAATATTCCAATTTAAACCCTTTTCAAAAACGATCAAAAGGTATAATTTTTTATTTCTATTTTTTTGACTCAAAGGTATCCTTGCGATCCAACCCAACACCCAACACCCAACCCGTCTTACCTTGGTTTTACATTTTGTCAAGTTGGGGTCAGAAAGAGGTGAGCTAGGTCACAAGGGGCGATCTAAAGGGCAGAGAAGAATGTTATGTTACTTAATACAAATGGTATCAATTTTTTTGTTGACTCAAGGGTATCCCCGTGACCCGACCAACACTCGACTTGCCTTATCTCGGTCGTATATTTTGCCAAGTTGGGTTCGGAAATGGGCGAACTGAATCACAAGAATAAAAATTCTTCTAGGGAACATTTGATCCCAAAGGTAGAGGAGAAGGATGTTATGTTACTAAATACAAATAATTTGTTAGTATATTAATCAATAGGTACACTAAAATCACATTATGGTTTTTTTATAAATTGGTTTTCAATTAAACAAAGTATTTCAATCTAAACCCCTTTCAAACATGATAAAAGGTATAAACTTCATTTTTCTTTCTTTTTGTTAACTCAAAGGTATCTTTGTGACCCAGTCTAACGTTCAATTCATCTTACCTTGATCTTACATTTTGCTAAGTTGGGGTTGCAAATGGATGAAATGGGTCACAAGGATATAAATTCTTCTAAGACAACTTTGATCCAAATGGTAGAGAAGAAAGATGTTATGTTACTTAATACAAATTGTATCTTTTTTTGTTGACTCAAGGGTATCACAGTCACCTGACCCAACACCCAACCTGTCTTACCTTGGTCTTATATTTTGCCAAGTTGGTGTCAAAAAATGGTGAGCTAGGCCATGGGGATATAAATTCTTCTAAAACACCTTTGATCCAAAAAGTAGAGGAAAAAGATGTTATGTTACTAAATACGAATGAATTGTTAGTGTATTAATCAATAGGTACATTATGATTTTTTTGTAAATTGGCTTTCAATTAATTAAAATATTTCAATCCAAATCTTTTTTTTAAATGATAAAAATGTATAAACTTCTCTTTCTTTCTTTTTTTATTGACTCAAAGGTATCTTTACGGCCTAGCCCAATGTCCAACCCACCTTACCTTGGTCTTACATTCTACCAAGTTGACGTCGAAAATGGGTGAGTTGGGCCACAGAGATAAAAATTCTTCTAAGACACATTTTACCCAAAAGACAGAGGAGAAGAATGATATGTTACTTAACATGAATGAATTGTAGTGTATTAATCAATAGGAACACTAAAATCATATTATGAATTTTTTTTTAAATTGATTTCCAACTAATCAAAATATCCCAATCCAAACCCCTTTCAAAAACAATAAAAAAGTATAAACTTCTTTTTTTTACTCAACGCTATCTTTGCGGCTCAACCCAACACCCAACCCGCCTTACCTTAGTCTTACATTCTGCAGAGTTGGGGTCGAAAATAGGTGAGCTTGAATCATAGGGATAGAAATATTTTTAAGACACTTTCATCCAAAGGGCAGAGGAGAAATATGTTATATTACTTAATATAAATGGTATCCATTTTTTCTGTTAACTCAGGGGTATCCCTAAGACTCGGCCTGTAATGCCCCGTCACGCAACCCTAGAGGAAGTTGCAATTTACTAAACAAACAAACTAATTTTTTTTTTTTAAAGTATAATTAATATGCAAGTTCGCTACAAATTGCAACAACCTCTAAGGTTACTAGACTGAGATTACTTAATTACCCACGAACAACACTAAGGAAATGAAACCACAACACTTAATTACTTATGAAATGAATAGCACATGCATTCCATACAAGATAAATTCATCAAAGAAAATTAAAGATGTCATGAGATCTCTTTTACAATAAGATTACAACTCTCATTCCCCGAATGAGGTAAATCCGAAAGCATGAATACATATTACAATTTCCACCTCAATAACAAAGAGGGGTAACAAATTACAAGAATAACTGAAAGAATAAGGCAAAAAGATGACTGGATCCCATGAGCTCTCCAACTAGAAACCTCGTCAACACGAACAAGAAGGAAGCCCAACGGAGTAAGGTGCACACCACCCAACCAAGTGGAACCCAAAGGCCCACCCCCCGTGCTAGGAGATAGTAACAAGGTACCAAGACAAGACCAACTACCTCAAGACACAGGTAGAAGCCAAACTGATTCAAACTGACACACGCATCACACAAGTATAACTCAAGATCAATGCACGTACAACTCAATTACATCACAAGTACACCAAGTACAACTCTAACAGGGTTACATTGCTTCCAAGTATAACATATCAGGTATGTTAGGAAAATCGTACACAAACAATCAAGTACCAACTACAGGGATACTATAACATCACTGACATGGATCACATTGCTTTAGATGACACTCGAATAAACTCCTTCCAAAGGTTACCTAGTTTACCCTTCACGGCTCTGGCCCCTAACGGAAGTCACTTTTCACTTTACAACACAGATTCAAACCAATACCATGGGAAGCCCAAGAACAAACAAACAGATAAGACGATCACTCCAACACCAGGAGGAAACATAGGTCAAGTCCTCTCCAAACACTGGAGAGAAATAAGCATAACAAAACCACTCCTTACAAGGAGCCACTATTTATATAAACCACTCCTTTCACAGGAGGCACAACGCATCCCCGTTCATGGAAATCGGGTAGAACATTAACACAACCTCAAGTACTAACCAAGGGAATCACAAAAGGTTGACCTCACAAACAACAACTCCCAAACTCTAGGGTCCACTGGAAGACTTACAATTTACGACACTTAACCCATTACTTCAAACATGAACACAAAGGAATCAATCACACAAGCATTTGCAAGGAATAAACTAACTTTGGATACCTTAAATCCACTTCCTTAATATATCTCATAAATCGAATGACGCAATGAAACTAATTAAACAACGCCTCTATCAGACAAGGGAAAACATTTAACCCAAATATTTAATCGCATAATTGTTCTTTCAATAATAATAAAATCAACGTTAACTTCATCCATTCCAAACATGTTGATACATGATACGACAACCCACCTAATTTAAGCCCTTTCCGAAAGATTCTAACAAACTAAAGACATATTTAATCCAAATGCCAATACAAGAACACGAAGGAAGTAATCACAGACGCAAGTGAAATATCTACCTTTGGATATACTAAATCCATTTTCTTTTCAAAAAGATCTCACAAACAAAGATACTAATTGTCTTCACAGATTAATTGATTAATACAATCAATAGGTTCAACAGTTGTAGCGAAGGGAAAAACTAACTTAATGACTAAAACAATTCCCTCGACTACTCTAAAAAAAACCAACCTAATCCTTTGCCCTTTATAAAATTCAATAGCTTATAGTCTTAACAAATCTAATTTAATTTTATCTCCTTCGGATACATGCCAAAATTTAAACCCAACATAATCCTTTAATTGCTCTTTCAATAATAAGAAAATCAACATTTCAAACAAGCAATTTAATCATAACTATATCTTCTTCGGATTTCCTAAATCCACGTCATTCAATAAAATTCAATAGGTTGTTGTCATAATAAATCAGATTTACTTATGTCCCTTTTCGACATAAGGAGAGCTTTAAACTAATATTTAATTTCTCAATCACTGGTAATTATTAAAATAATTATTTACTTGGTCATTTCAGACATACTACTTCACATCATCTATTTCTTCTTTCTGAAGTAATTCATTTAAACATTAATTAATTTCTCTATTAAATATATTATCTGTAAATCAAATAATTGTCCTTTCCCAAATATAATATTTTAACTCAATCCACTAATACGACTAATATACCTGATTTACAATTTTCTCATTTAAATCTAGATCAAGTCAGTAATTTGAACTATTGAACTATTGGACTTAAATTTAAGTTTCACATTTACATTTAACTTCAACATCATTTAAAGCTATATTTTAATATATATGTATTTGAAAATCTATATACATATATTAAAATAAATGACACAACTAAAAATTTAAAATTCTAATAATTCGTCTATTAACAAATTATGTTTATACAATTTATTCATTTCCAAACTATATCATCTTAATTCCGTTATTTCAACCATTATTTCATAGTCAAGTATTTAATTCTCCCTTATTTGCAATTAATAATAATTAAATAACCTTTACTCCTTCAATTTAAAATAAATCATTAAAAAAATATCTACAACTCTTTTGTAAAATAAATCATTTAAAAATTAATTAATCATGATATAAAAATTACCTCTAATAAAATACTCATGCCACTGCCACTAATTAACTCTTCATATATATATATATAATATTCCTATATTATAAAATATAATATTTAAAATATTATTTAACAATATTTTAATATTATAAAATATAATATTAAGATATTATATTTTTGTTTATTTAATATACAAAATCAAATGATTTTAGGGCACGGCTTTCTCGGAAACCGCGTGCACATTATGGGAGAGGAGGCGCGGCCATGTTTTCACAAGCGGCAACCATCCTATTTGTTGGGCGCAGCTGGTTCACCCACAGCCGAACCCAAGCCTTGGGCCGACTGTGGGTAACCCATAGTCGGCTCCCCTAAGGGCGCTGGCTGTGTTACACACAGCCGAGCCCAAGCCTTGGCGCGGCCAGTGCAGCAAGAGAGGTGGGGGCTGCGTGGAGGCTCGGCCTCCACAGCAGTCCCCTGTATGGGGGCGGCGGTGGGGGCAGCGCCTCCCACAGTCCCCCCAAACCCTCCTTTTATTTTATTTTATTTTTTTTTTAATTTCAAAAATTTCAAAACCCTACGGATTTTCTTTAAAAAAATTTTGAAAATTAATTTTAAAACCAGGGTTTGCCTTTGTTTCAATTTTAACATCACACAGTTAAATTTCGAGAACAAGGGATAAATAAATAAGTATGAATATATATAAATGTTTGATCATATATATATATATATATTTGTATACAACAATTTCAATATGAACAAACAATAACAGGATTGATCAAATACAGTTATGATGCAATTTTTTCTTGAAGAACCACATTTTCACACACAGATTTTCAAAGTTTTGAATCCAAATTCAAGATGGGTTTTTCATGCAAATCTCAAACAAGATTTATATATAATTTCTATAAACAAACAAGAATTGAAAACTCTTTCAAAATGAAATTAATTTAACAAAGAAGAAAACTTGGTTCCAGAAGTTTGATAAGATCCAAAAAGGGTGCCATGATTCCTCTTCAAAATCCAGTTCCTCCATGCAAATCCAAAACCCCCAAAACTAGAAATTCTTCCCTTCTCCATTTTTTTCATTTTTCCATCCTCCCCTCATTTTTTTCCCAAAAACCAATTAATAGCAAAATAGAAAAATATCTCCTCAAACCCTAAAGTCAAACTTTTGAAAATATCCCTAATATCCAATTTTGCCTTTTTCTAATTTCCAAAAATAACATTTAACATTTTCTTAAATTTTCAATTTAATTTCAATTCAAGAAAACTATAATTACCAAAATGCATAAATAACTTCATTTCAACATAGTTAATTTAAGTAAATTAATAAAATAAATCAAATCCAAGATTTAATTATTTTATTAATTACATTAAATTAATCCATAAAAAAAATAACATTTTCTTAAATTTTCAATTTAATTTCAATTCAAGAAAAACTATAATTACCAAAATGCATAAATAACTTCATTTTGACACAATTAATTTAAATTAATTAATAAAATAAATCAAATCCAAGATCTAATTATTTTATTAATTACATTAAATTAATCCATAAATAAAATAACATTTTTCACAATATAATCGGATTAATTAAATTAACAATTTAACCACATAGTCATCTATTTAACTTTTCTAACTTGCAATATAATAAGATCAAAGCAAGAGAGCAATAACATTTAATTCAACAAAACCAGACAAGACCGACGACACACACAAGACTAGGGTGATGGCTTGACACAAGAAACCTAACTACTATCTTCCAATCAAATGTCGTTGGCAATGGACACGCTCAGACCTGTGAGACCAGGTGGAATCAGTGTCTTGTACCTGTCAACCTGCAAACAATAGAATATCGCACATGTATATCTGCATCATAGAAAACACACCGTGAAGAGGGAATAATGGAATCGTAGGGCGCTCGCAAGCGAGTGATGCACTCCCGTCCCCTTCACCAATACAGTACTACCAACTAACGAATCTAACATCAATAATATAATCAAAACATAAAACATCATCATTAGTTCAAATATTCACAATGCTAATCTCAAAGCATGTCATAATAATAACACCTGAATAAATCACCATTACGTCAAAATATAACAAGCACATCATTTTGCAGACAAAGATCAATTAGAAATCAAGTACCACAGTCCAAGCACTAACAAAAAACACAGCATAACCAACAGAACACTGTTCGATCAAAAGAGCAAAACGGAGGGGTCTTACACGGCCCAACACCCAACCTGTCTTACCTTGGTCTTATATTTTGTCAAATTGAGGTTGAAATGGGTGAGCTAGGTCCCAAGGATAGAATTTTTTCTAAAACACCATTCATCCAAAAGGTAGAGGATAAAGATGTTATGTTGTTAAATATGAATGAATTGTTAGTGTATTAACCAATAAGTACACTAAAATAATATTATGATTTTTTTTTGTAAATTGGCCTCTAATTAATCAAAATATTCCAATCTAAACCCCTTTTAAAGACAATTAAAAGGTATAAATGCTTATTTCTATTTTTTTTATTCAAGAGTATCCATACGGTCCAGCCCACTCAACTTGTTTTACTTTGGTTTTACATTTTGCCAAGTTGGGGTCGGAAAAGGGTGAGCTAAGTCACAGGGATAGAAATTCTTCTTAAATACTTTTGATCCAAAGGGTAGAGAAAGATGTTATGTTTTACTTAATACAAATGGTATCATTTTTTTGTTGATTCAAGGGTATTCTTGTGACTCGACCCAACATCCAACCTGCCCTACTTTGTTCTTACATTTTGCCATGTTGGGATCGAAAATGGGTGAGTTGGGTCACAAAGATAAAAATTCTTCTAAGACACATTTGATCCAAAAGGCAGAGAAAGATATGTTACTAAAATGAATGAATTGTTAGTGTATTAAATAAATACACTAAAATCACATTATGATTTTTTTGTAAATTGGTCTTCAATTAAACAAATTATTTCAATCCAAACATCTTTTACTCAAGGGTATCCTTAAGTAAACTTATCTTTTTTTTATTTACTCAAGGGTATCCTTGCAGTCTAACCCAATGCCCAACTCGTCTTACCTTGGTCTTACATTCTGTCAAATTGAAGTCAAAAAAGGGTGAGCTAGATCACAAGGATATAAATTTTTGTAAGACACCTTTGATCTAAAAAGCAGAGGAGGATATTATGTTACTTAATACAGATGGATTGTTAATATATCAATTAACAAGTACATTAAAATCATTTTATAATTTTTTTGTAAATTGGCCTTCAATTAATCAAAATATTCCAATTCAAACCTTTTCAAAGATAATAAAAAGTTATTGACTTTTCTCTTCTTTTTTTGTTGATTCAGGGGTATTCCCATGACCCAACCCAACACTCAACCTGCCTTACTTTGGTCTTACAATCTGTCAAATTGAGGTCGAAAAGGGGTGAGTTGGATCATAGGAATATAAATTCTTCTAAGAAATATTTGATCCAAAAGGCAGAGGAGAATGATGCTATGTTACTTAATATGAATCAATTGTCAGTGTATCAATGGACATGTACACTAAAATCACATTATAATTTTTTTTTAAATTGATCTTCAATTAATCAAAATATCACAATCTAAACCCCTTTCAAAGACAATAAAAAGGTATGAACTCTTTTTTTTTGTTGATTCAAAGGTATCCTTATGATCTAACGCAACACCCAACCCGCCTTATGTTGGTCTTACATTCTACCAAGTTGGGGTTGAAAATGGGTGTTACACTAGGGCAAGACTAGTCTTTTGAGGATGTATGCAACAACCTACAAGCCACATGCATCGGATAAATTTGGACCTTAAAGTCTAAACATAGAGATAAATATTACAAAAATTGTTCAAAGAAATGAAAAATAAAAAGAGAAACAAAAATAAAGAAATTTTGGTGAAGAAACAAAAAATCTTTAAAATAAATACAAATAGAGAGAAACAAAAACTAAGGAAATGTAAGAAAGATATCAAAACGATAGATAATGAGAGAGTGTTAATGTGACATGATGAGAAACTACAAAATAAATGATAGATTAAAAAAAGAAAAAGACAAAAAAAAAATCAAAAATTTCAGAAAAAGGAATAGATACAAAATAAGAAATTAATTTAATATAAAATACACGAATGAAAAAAGTAACAAAGAAAAAGATAAGTAATATTAAAAGTGTAGGCAAAAAAATGAAATAAATGAAGAGATATAATTAAAAAAAAACACCAACAAAGGAATAAAAGAAGAAATAGAAAGATAAAGATAAAGATATAGAAATAAATAGTCAACATTTGTGATGAAAATATAATTGAAGATAGAAATAAATAGTAAGAAAGAAAGGATAAATAAAAAACAATTACAATAAGAGATAACAACAAAACAAAACAAAACAAAGCAAAACAAAAAGATTAAGAGGGAAAAATATAGATTGGAAGAAAAAGTAGGAAAAAAAAAAGAGATAGAAACACATATAGAGATAGCGTCAAATAATTGAAATAAAGAAATAATAAAAGAAAGAGAGAGATAAAGAAACATCAATAAGGAAAAGACTGAGGAAAGGAAATAGATCTAAAGATATCTAAACTATGAGATAAAGAGAGAATGTGATAGAGAAAGAAATACACTTCAAAATTAGAGGGAATGAAAGAAAGATATAATAGGGATAGAAATAAATAGTAAGAAAGATGGGATAAATAAAGACAATTATAAAGAGGAACAAAGATAAAAAGAAAGGTCAAGAGGGGAAAATGTAGATTGGACTTTAGAAAAAAAAAGTTTCAAGAAATAAAAAGAGATTGAAGTAGAAAGAGAGAGCACCAAATAATATAAATAAATAAATAATAAAAGAATGAGAGATAGAGAAACACAAAAAAAAAGAATGAAAGAAAGGCATAATAGGGATAGAAAAAAATCATAGGGTCCAAGGTCTAAGCTCTTGAATTTGAGGTCCAGGTTCCATGGGTCTACCATCCACACTTTGTGGTCTTGTGTCAAAGATCTAGGGCCTATGGTTCAATGTCCATAGTCAAAGACATATGGCAAAGGTTTTTTGGTCTAAGGTGTGATGCTCGATTATCTAAAGTATAGAGTCTACGTGATCACAATATTCAGTAATAGTTCCTTGATCTAAATTCCATGGTCCATGAATCCAACCTAGAACATGTATAGTGTTCATGGGTCCAAAGTTAAAGTTCTAGAGTTTAGGATCCAACTTCCAAAGTAAAAGGCTTTAGGATCATGTGTCTATAAACAAGGTTTGGCTTCAAGGATTTGATATATTGGGTCATTGCTTTCATTCTATAGTCAAAATTCTAGGGCCCAAGATCAAGTGCTCAAGTTGTAATGTTCAAGAAATCTTGGATTCCAAAGTGAAGGATCAAGGGACACAATATAAGGGCACATAGTCTATGGTTTGAAGGACAAGTTCTAATGACCTAGGTCCAAAGGGTACAGTGTCCACAACCTAGTGTCTAAAATTAAGGATTTAGGGATGGGGTTCAATGACAATGGTCCAAGGATTTATGATATAGGGTATGTATTTCTTGTTGAGGGTGCATAATATTAAGGTCCTAGTGATCTCAAATCCAAGCTCTAAGAGTTCACAATAATGGTATAGGTTTCTTGGTCAAGGGTTCATGATATGTAAATCTAGGGATAGGGCCCAAGGTCTAGGCTCCAAGTTTTAGGGTAAACATCTAGCATAAAATGTTTGATTTCTCAAATTTAGAGAATGATTATTTTCTATAATATAGTGTTTAAATTATAGGGTCCATAGTCTAGTATACATTGTCTTAGATCCAAGCTCTAATCATCTAATAAACCAAGGTTCAATATTGAAGTTTAAATCTCTAAGGTGTAAGGTTTAAAGCTTAGGTTCTTGGGATCTAATGTCCATGTTCTACTGTCGAAGGTCAAATATCTAGCAACATAGCCTAAGCACTAGGGTTCATCCACAAGTTTAAGGTAAAGGGTAAAAAGTAGCATTTCTTGGTCTATGGTCCACAAGTACAAGGTTCAAAAATTAAGGGTCTAGGATCTACGTGTTTAGGCTATAGAATAAATGTTTATTAGTCCAGGGTCCATGATCCATGAGGCTAGGGCGTAGATCAAGGTCTATGGGTCAAAAACTTAAATTTTAGGTTCTAAGGTCCAACCCATATAGAAAGGGAGAAAACTAGATGGAAAGAATAAACAAAGAAATATTAATAGCAACCTAGAGAAATATTAAAAAGAAATAAAGATGTTTAGACAATGAGAGATAACTAGAATAAAAAAAATTAAAGGAAAAAAGATATGCCTAAAGAGAGAAATGAAGTATAAAGGTACATGCGAGTGAAAAATACACTATGAGAGAAGAATGAAAGAATAAATATAGGAAGAATAAAAGAAAAATTTGTATAAAAAAATAAAAATAAAGAATTTTTTGATAAATATGAAAAATAGGAAAAAAAATAATAATGAAATTAAGTAAGAAGAGTAAAAACAAAAGGAAAAAAAAATCATTAAGAGAACAAAAGTAAAGTATATATATAGATAGAAAAAAAAAAATAGAAAACACTAAGGGAAGGAAAGAGCCAGATAAATTGGATACAAAGAAAGTAAGAAGGGTAAGAGGGAAAAAGATTGAGATAAAATAGAAAGAATGACATGAGGGGAAATAAAAATAAAAATAAAAGAGACAATTAGCAAAAGAAATGGTAGAGAGAGGCAGAGAGAGAACAAAGTAAATATAGAGAGAAAAGATTAAAAAAATACAAAAAAAAACTAAGAAATAGAGATATATATTAAAAAATAAAGAAAAATAAATAAATAATGTAAAAATAATACATTACTTATTAAAGAAAAAATATATAAAAAGAGAAAAATAAATGGTGAAACATGGAGAAAGAGAGATAAACACATATAAGGAGATAGAGAAATAACAAAAATTGAAAAATATAGAAACAAAACATAAATAAAAAGGGTTGAGAGAGAATAACCAACATAGAGATAAAGATTTTCAAAAGAGGGGAAAAGTGACGAAGCAAGGAACAAAAACCAAATTTTTATGAAGTAACGTAGAAAGGTAAAAATAGAGATGGAGTGAAAAAATACGAGAGAAAAAAGAGAGATCAAATAGAAAAACACTAAGAAAAAGACATAGAAAGAAGGAGATAAGCATAGAAAAAGATATAATATGAGAAAATAAGTAAACTGGAGAGCAAATGACAAATAGATAGAAAGAGATAAATAGAGAGAAAATAAATATAGAATTTGAGAGAAAAAAAAGGAGAAATAAAAGAAGAGAATAATTTCTCAGAAAGTTCTACACCTGAATTTCCTAGTGCTCGGGTTAAACTTTTGAAAAGGGGTTTCCTTGATGAAAACCTGGCAAACATGGGTCTTGGAAACAAAAAATTCAAAAAAATACAGAAAATAGAAACAGAAAAATAAAAAAAATAAAAAAATAAAAAAATAGAAAACAAAGAGTGTAATCAAAACATATGGTGAAAACCTAGAAACAGGCATCATATGTTATTCTAAATCAATTTTCCCATCTATTTTGATACATATCGAGATCATTAGTCTGAAAATCATTACCATTTCATATCATGTCATTATTCTTGACATCATTACATCCATTATGAAATCATGTCACATGGTCATGTCTCACTCAAGCTTGGGGGCAACATCAAGATATCATTGGGGGCAATGAAAACATCGGTCTCGCCAAATGGGAAAACAACAGTATGACAAGAAAACCAAAAATAAGATCAAAACACAAACATCAATCACCATCAAAAAAACATCAAACATTTGTATCATAGCAAAAAATCCAAAAACAAGTCAAAAAGTCAGTCTAGAAAAGCAAAACCAAAACCATGAGTCTATGTCAGTTGAACTACATGGTCTCTGTGTGTGTAACGAAGGCAAGGCTAATCTTTGATCAGCCCCCGAGACCCCTAGGATAGGTTAGTAAGTTATTTCTTTGGTCAAAATATTGGAAAATCACAAAAACAACAAAAAGTCAGGATGGATGATCTAATTTGAATAATGGTTTGAAACACTCTAGGTAAAAGGTGGATAAGTTGTCTTTTTGATTGATATTATCATTTATTTGGAGTAACTCGATGATGTAAATGAACTAGAGAAATAAGGAAGAAGAATGATATTTTTATCGTCTGCTGTCTGTAAGTTAATCATATGTATGTATGAATTGCCGGGGGATGTGCTATGCAAATGTATCACCGATGACATTCAAAATTCGTAAATTGAAATGATTAACCAATGCTTGTTTATGCAATGAGTGCTCAGGTCATCTTGGTTCAATTATACCGAGATGCTTGTGTTCGCTTGCAATATCAAAAATCATGAAAGAAGTACTCAGGTCGTCATTGGTCTAACACATACCATTAACGCTTGTACTCACTTTCAACATCCAATAAAAGCTCTATGATGACACCAAACACAAAATACTGTTAAAATGACAATGGTTTGCATATAGGTGCATGTAAAAATTAGATTACATTCATCATAAATTCATTATTTGCAGAGTATTTGTTGCATAAAGGGATCCAATTAATGATTATTTTATATGACTAAGTATACTTGACATAAATCAAAATCATAAAAAACATGTAGAAGTCATCATCTCATCATTTCATCATTCATGCATTTTACATCAAATAAATTATGCATTTAATCATACCATTATTTTTCACATCACATCATAAATAAATACATCATGCTCATTTTACCATAACATTCATCACATTATTATCCATACATTTTTATCACATTTTTAAAAAAATGCATTCATCATTTAGAACTTATTACATCATACATCCATACATCATATATTCTGCACATGCATTCATCCTAGAATCATTACAGGAAATAAAAGCATTCATTATAGAAACATCACATGATACATCATCACATAATAAATGCATCCATCATAGAAATCATAAACCATCATAAGATCGAATCAACTGCATATCATATATATCATCAATGTCAAGTATACTATGAAGTCTGGAAATAAGAAAAGATACATCATAAAAATGAGCTAAATCGGAGTATATATCATATCTCAAAAAGGAATGTCTCAAAAATCACAAAATAACATCTATGATTTGCTATTGCCAGAATGTGCAGGCCCAACGGGACCAGTACTACCACCACCCCCGGAAGGACCAAGATCTTCGGGATCTCCTCAAGGAGGTTGTGTCACACCCTCATTGATTGTCCGGGTACGAGTCCGACCAGATCTCGACGGGGCATAGCTAACTCTATGATCAACATGCACTGCATCATGGTATCTACCCCGGTAAAACTTTGCCTCGTAGCTAGCCCGAATAACCTCTCTCATGTAATATGCAACCGAGGTACCATCGACTACTCTCTGTAAGGTCTCAGTTGTCTCCTGTGCCCTCTCAACAATCTGTATGGCACTATCTCGCTCGACTATCAAGGTAGCAACCTAAGTCTGAACAACGACCAACTGTCCCTGTACCTGCACTAATGCCTGAGCATGGGTCTGTGCTTGAGCCTACATTTGGGTCTACGTTTGTACCAACAAAACCTGGGCCTGTACCAACTGTCCCTGTAAGGTTTTTACCCGTGCCTGTAAACCAACAATCTGTCTCTAGTGATCAACTGACGGTACTGCCACTGCTCGCCTCTTGCGAGGTCTACTGGATGATGGACCAACACTGACTGGTCTAGCCCCTCTGCTAGTCCCTCCACCACCATCACTATCATCACTGCTATTGTCACCGCTATTGCTCTCAATACTGATACCTGATGCAGTATCACCCCCACTGCTATCCTCGAAACCCTCAACAACATCATCCTCCATGGGTAACGGTGTTGGCTCATCAAGAATTGTGATGCGAGGATGTGGATTCAATGCCAAAAAGGATGCATACTCCTCTGTCATAGGTGCCTTAGCAATATCCCTACACATATCCCAGGCAGATGGTTGCAGAGCCCTGTACCCCTGTACAATGGTCTCATATGACAGGCATGGCACCCAATTAGGTACATCACTCTGTCGCCTGGAATAGTGGGCTACTCCCTAAGGTATACACTGTACAATGTCGTACTGTCTGTACACCCATCGTAACAAAAATATCTCCTAAACAAAAGGGGTCCTGCCAATCAAGTACATAGAATCACAAAGATAACCAAGCACGACGTCATCCTCGTCCCACTACTCACAGTCCAAGTACGACCGCTAGACAAAACTCTCTGTATCATCCAATACTCGTATCCAATGCTCTAACTTACCCATCTGAGCCTGGGTAAGTCGACCTCTGTATCTGAAAACATACGGTCTGCTTACTAGTCTGTCCAAAACTGGAAATGGTCGAGCAATGGAAAAATGCTCCCATGCCCACACCTATAATAGAGTCATCCACATTGATAAACTGCATGCCCCCAAATATACCACTGAATGTAGATCGTGGTAGAGATGTGCTAGCATACACATCCCCCATGCATATCTCATACCATGTATGACCATGCTCTCCAGAATCTGTCCCCAACACATAGAGAATCCCTTTGACCTGCGATCAGGACAAAGGAAACCTCCAATGAATCCAGCAAGCATTGCTAGTAGTGAAGCATACGCATCACCAATCGTCCTCCATCGAATGCTCAGAACTGCAATGTGTTGATCCTGAAACACTCTGCGAAGATAATCTCTCCCACCAGCCTCATGAGAATCATAAACAAAGATCTCTCCCATGAATTGAATCCGTAATATCCGCCACACATCCTCATGTGTGACTGTCATCTCACTAGTGGGTAAATGGAAAGTGTTATGGTCACCGTGCCACCGCTTGGCCAAAGCGGTAAGGAGACCCCGATTAATCCTAATTTGGGGCATGTCAAGTAAACTAGTAAGGCCACATCGACCTATGACCTGAATCTCATCTGGAGTCAAATGGGGAATCAAATCGGTAGTCCAAGGAAACCGCTCTCGCATATGGAGAGTACCCAGATCCTCCTATTATCATACAAAAATTAAAATCAATGCACTATGTCAAGAATCAAAAGTCAATCTACTATCAGATTTAATCCAACTTTGGTATGAATTTTTCGATCAAAATTCATGAACAAACATCAACAAACCTCACCTATCATGAGGTTCATCAACATTATTTAATCTCGCCTATCATGAGGATCATCACAAATAGGATTATTTCTCGCCTATCATGAGAGTAAGTCTTATTTAAATCATCACAATCAGTTATCAAGAATTTGGATAATCAAATCATACCAAACCGAAGAATGGACATGATCAGAATTGATGAAATCAAGGTTAACTATGTCAAAATCTGCAATTCTGACATGGATGCGCTAAAACAGGCATCCAAAGCGCTAAAACTCAAAAGCGCTACTTTATCAATCCGATGCGCTAAAGCAAGCATCCAAAGCGCTATTTTCGCACTCCGATGCGCTAAATCAGGCAACTGAAGCACCACTTTACCCAAAGTGCTATTTTACTGCATCGATGCGCTAAAACAATCTATCAAAGCGCTGCTTTACCAAAAGTGCTATAAAAGACCATTGATGTGCTAAATAACCAAATCAAAGCGCTAGAACATTCTAGGCGCTAAGATCTGACGTCGAAGTGCTAAACTTAACTACCTAAGTGCTAAATCATGAAACGCTACACTATCCTATGGAAGCGCTAGAGAAAATAACGCAAGCGCTAAATCTCAAAGCACTAAAACTGTTTATATATGCGTTGCATCGGAGTACAAAGCGCTACAACATGACTTGGATGTGCTAAAACTAAGCAAAAAATGCGAAAAACATAAAAATGCATAAAAAACAAAAAAAAATGCACAAAAAATGAGGTGGATTATGGGTACATACCGGAGGTCCATAGGCAGTCGGCCACTGGTGACATCGCACGCGCTCGAAATGATGAGTGTGGTAGGGGATTGGCATCTTGCTCCAGTTGGCTGAAATGTCTCTCTCACAAGAATTTGAAAGTCAAAAGGTGCAAATGACTTTGAAAATGACCTTTTGGACTATATATAGCTTTTTGAAAAGGGATTTTGGTGGGTTTTATTTTATTTTAATTAATTTTATTCATGGAGTTAATTGAAATTCAACCACGGGCTACATTTTATTCATCAATGTCAGGAGATAAATTATTTTTTCATCAGATCTTCGTCAAATCATTGAAAAATCATCATGGAAATTCTAAAAATTCTAAAAATCATCAAATTAGTAATTTATATCCTAATGGGGCATATTATCGACAATCATCTAAAAATCAATATCTGGGGCATGTCTAGGGCACATTGAATTTTGATCATCGATACTGGTAGTAGCAACAAATTTTTCTTCGAAACAATGCGTAAACACATCACTTCAAAGAGGGGCAAAATGTATACACCTAAAAATGGTCTAGAGAATTCTGATTAATTAAAGACAAATTATTTGATTAATTATCCTAATTTTCTCTACTGTTTGAATAAATAGCAATATTTATTTATATAGTTCACGTTCACATCCACATTTAAAATCTTACAATCTTAATTAAATAAATAAAATTAATTACTTTGTTTGATTTAATTATCATTTTCCTATTTTATCCTGTCACATCAATCTTAAATTAATTAAATAAAGGTCATACATTTTATTAATTAATTGCCATTATTCTTCTGTTTAATTTAATAAACAACTTCTATAGTTTGTTTTATTAAATTATTTATCCCTCTTTTGCTAATTTAAATAAATCAAAAATGTTTAAATAAAGGCATAAGGAATATTCCTCTATATTTCCTCAAAATCAAATTAGATATCCTATGTCTAATTTATGTCAAAATTATGTCAAAATTAATTGATAGAAACTTCACGGGAATAATTAGAGACAAATTGCAAATTTATCTCTCAATCCTCCTCCATCAATCTTTCCTCTTCTCTTGCCTTGTGTTTTCATGGGTA
>CM021109.1:113148804-113168301 GCA_007115665.2 Sequoiadendron giganteum
ATCAACGCAATTTCAAGATGTGGGTTGTTGAGTATAACGATGACCTATTTGACCAGAAGTGTGAGTCTGTCTGATTTGTGTACATTTTTCAAAGAAAACAGTGCAAATAAATAAGGACCATTCGTGGTTCTTGAACATACACAATCTATTCAGTTTAAAATAATCATTCCACAATTGCTTGCTATGTTTTCACAAAATCATTAAAATCAAAAGATCATCCAAAAAATGACAAGTCAAATCAGGTTGAGAAATTCATGATTCGAAAGTGGAAGTCCACCACATTTGTCAAGTGAACAATCAAAATCACCAAACCCAAGAAACCTCTCAGTTATCAGGATAATTTAAGAAGGCGTTTTCTATATCAAAATCAATTTTTTTTTTTACAAGATAGAATCTTCATCCATAGATATCATGACTTTGCTAGCCCTGTCACACTCTTGATTATGCTATAGAGCCACTCTATTCATGAGCCTTCTTCCAAAGGAGAGCTCTCACACAATATCACAAGGGTTGTCAACGCATTCGTCAGTCCTATTTTCCACAACCCATGATAGAATATGCCACAAGGCCTAGTCAAGTTTTACAATAGGGAGTCTTAGAAATTCTGTTTCAGTGCTTTGGAAACTTGTTTCAACGCTTTGGGTCACTGTTTTAGCACTTTCATAAAATAGCACTTTCGAGCATTGTTTTAGCGCTTATAATCATTATTCTAGTGCTTCCATCAAACAACGCTTTCATTATCTTTTTCAACGCTTTCGGGCGTTGTTTTAGCGCATCTGTCAGGATAGCGCTTCCATCACTTTCTATAGCTTTCAAGCATTGTTTTAGCGCTTCTGTAAAGATAGCGCTTCCATTTCTTGTTTCAGTGCTTTTGAACTTTGTTCTAGCGTTTCTGTGAAATAACGCTTCTGTACTCTGTTTTAGCGCTTTCAAAACAGAGAGTTCCAAGACATATCCGTCAATCTGTCAGTCATTTATCCACAGTTTTTATCATAACACAAGTATTTTTTTATCAGAATCACTATCTAGAGACCAAAATCAGATAAGTTCATACAAGTTCCCAATCTTATCAATTGAAATGCAAATCTTGCACATCAAAAGTGTCAAATCAAATACACAATCGATTACTACATTGAAGTTTCATCATTAGGATATTATCATCCTTTATCACGAAACAAGGTATAGTAATCCAATTTTTAACCTAGTCTTATCAATAAGATCAGTCATCTTATTCGACTTTGTTAAAAATTCACTTGACATTTCTAGCATAGAATATCCAAATTTTGGAAGAAGGAACAAAAACTTGTATGCCAATCTTCACTAGGTCGCAAAAACAGAGACTCTTAGAACAAGATCTTGAAACATCACATACAATGGTAGAAGAAAATCCCTGAAATGGTCTGCATGAAAGCGACAAGAACGAAATAACTCCAGAGGACCTTCAAACAGCCCAACAGGATCCCAAATTCCATAAATTTATGGAAAAGATCTTAGAACAAGACATGGAGAAATACCTCTTGATGTTGGCTGAATCAGATGCTAAGCTTCCTAAGGACTTTGACGTAAATCATCTAAAATAAGCACCTGGAACAAGTGAAACCGAAATACCGCAACCCACACAAGGTATAGATCCAGTTGTTGCTTTAACATCCCAAATGAAAATCTTACAACAACAAATACAAGATATGACAAAAGGGAGTACCAAAAGGTATGCAATACAAGACATTTGTCCTTATCCTTTCGACTCGACAGTCGATATGATACCTTTTCCTAGACATTGTGAATTCTCCAAGTATGACAAGTATAATGGAAGATCATATCCAATCGATCATATCCGGGAATTTAAAACCATGAGCATAGAGTTTTCCCAAGAGGAAACTTACCTAATGAGATTATTCCCAAAAGGCTTGGGAGGTGCATGCATGAAAAGGTTTTCAAAATTACAACTAGGTATTAGGACTTTTGAGGAACTTGTCAATAGGTTCATCTCTTAGTATTCTTTTAACATCCAACATGACGTTACGATAAAGGATATATATAACTTGAAACAAAAAAAGGGGAGACATTCTTGTCCTTTCTACAAAGATGGTGACGATTGTTCGCTAGATATCCTCGATCCATTCTTGAAGAAGATAAAATGGAGTTGTTCACTGACAACTTGACAAAGGAGATGAGTTACAGACTGGAATTACAATGTCCTCCCACATTTGAAAAGGTGATAGAAAACGACCTTAAAATTGAAGAAGCACTAGTCAAAAGAGGGGTTATTAAACATTTCAATGACAAATCAAATAACACAAACTCCTCAAATCAATACCCCAACAGTGATAAGCCAAAATTTTGGCAAAAGAACCAAAATACGACTACAAATGAAATGACAAGTGATTTACAAAATGCCAAACCAGTCTTCAACTTGACAGCATCTACTTCAAAAACAAATCAAAACAACGATCAAATTGTCAAGTCAAATTTCATTCAAAATAATGAAATCACAAAATCACAATCATACCAAAAACCATCAAACCGACATAGGTTTACACCTTTAGGCCAAACATTGGAATCAACGATGAAAGAACTAGTCACAAGTGGTCTTATCACTGCGTTGGAAGCAAGATTCTGGGATCCAAAGGTCAAACCACCATGGTGGAATGACTCAAATTACTGCAACTTCCACAACAATAAAGGCCACAAAACTAATGATTGTATGGAGTTAAAACACGCAGTTCAATATATGATCGAAAATAACAAGGTGTATTGTCATGTCCTCGAAAGTGGATACTAAGATAACAAAGACATATTAAAAAATAAAATTAAAAAATATGTATAAATAATAATATTAATAATTGTGATACTATTATAATTATAGTTGTGAGACAACAATATTATAATTATTATACTATATATCGTAAATCCCCAAAAATATAAATATCAAACATTGTAATGGAATGGATAATATTCATTATTTTGGTAGATAACATTTTTATATGATTCGATAATTAATATAAATATTAATGATAAAATTTAAATAAACATTATAGGTAAAATTGAAATATTACCTTAATGGATCATAAGGTATTATAAGGGAACACGGATAATAAACAATTAGCCTAAAAATTATGTTCAACAATAATAAAAGTCATTAAGCCCCCAAATAAATAAATTGATATTAGTAATTATCGTGTCCTCAAATTGATCGCAAGAATAGAGACAAACAATAGAATAAGATTAACGCATTAATCATCCACAAATCTGAAGTGGTACATGATAATCACCATTGAGGGTCAAATGCTATTAGTCGAAATGGAACAGGCGCCTCCAACCAAAGGGCACGACCAAGCATAGGCGGATACAACCTGTCTCCAGTGGAGATATAAAGGAGGCAAACCAAGCATGATCATCGGGGAGGGGCAAATAGAAGAAGGCACGGAATAAGTGATGGGATAAAATACGAGCTTGTAGGTGAGTGAAATCACTTAGACATTAAGACTAGTATTCTAAATATCTGGATATGTAGCCGCTGAGCAAAAGAACTTACCAATGATTGCGCTACAGTCTGAAATCGTTTTTTCATGAATATGGTAAAAGGCCTGCTACGTCTAAATAATGAACTTCTTTGACTCATTCGAATCTGGTTGAAAATCACTAATCTTAGAGATCATTGCAAACCCATATGGCTCTTTCTAAGACTTTATCCAACTGCTTCCTATACAGGTTCATTTAAGAACTAACATGCTATATACGCCTCTCACTATTTATTAGATATATGAACTTGTTTATAGACTTGAATTACTAGCGCTCAGCCTTCGTGCATCTTAATCTAACTATGATTATCCTAGAAATAAATTACAATTTCCTTAATATTGTCATAAGTATAATCATCTACGAAATAAGTATGATTCCTTTATTCTTGTTATGAGTACAATGGAACTATGAAATGATTCGATAAAGATCAATAGAAAATGCAGAAGTATTTGATTGTTTAAAGATTGTTCTCTATGTGTTTGTAAAACTACTAGGGTGGAAGGGCCCGAGACGAGTGGTGCCTAAAAACCCCACTTAACAATCCGCTGTGGCCATGGAGGGGTGGGGGTCCCACTTAACAATCCGCTGCGGCCATGGAGGGGTGGTAGGCCTAGGCCACTTATGAGCTCCGCTGGCTTCCCCCAGTAGGTCATGTGTCTTCAGAGGTGATGACATGGGTAGCAGGTACAAGTGTTACCACTAAGCACGCCACTCCGGCGATGGAATGGTTGGACGTTCAACTCGGAGCCAAGGGGTGGGTTATCCTGATAGGATGCTTGTGCCCTTGGGCTTAGATGGATAGCTTCAAGTAGATCTACCCATGAAACCCCTCATCTGCCTTCGTTGTTGCTTTTGTGATTATATTTGTATTTTTTAATATCTAGTTATTAATGCTATCGGACATGTTGCTAATATGTTGCATACAGGATTCAAATCTAAAGTTATTGAATTAGGAGAACATTCATTGGATAGAAGAGAACCTAAACCTAATCAAATAAGCAAATCTTAGGACAGGACAGGTAAGGAACATTACATGTATATAGAGGGACCCCAAAACAATAATGATCATTCAGCCTTCAAGGAACCTTTACCAAACTATGACAAAGGAGCATCATCTTCTATGAACAACAAAAATAAAAATATCAATCATATCTACGATAAAACGATCCTTTGTCTTATCGAAGTAGAGAGTGATCATACCAATGGTCAAAACATGGATGAACACTAAGCCAATGACACTACCCCTTTGGATTTACTCCCAAGCATACAAGTCCTTGAAAATCAAATAAACGTCATAAAAATTAGAGAACGACAAGATTATCAACTCGCAAATGTAATGACAAGGGAGAAATCCAAGGTAGTGTTAAAGGGAGTTGGGTCTAAAAATGCATATCCACCTCCATCTCATTACAACATTTTTGATCAGCTTCAAAACATTCTGGCACAAATATCAATACTAGAACTTCTCAAACTATCTCCATCACATAAAGAGGTTCTAGAACAAGCACGAGTTGCAACCACAGTATCAAAAAATCTAGATGTTTTCCAATTTCAAGCTATGGTGGAGCATTTGAATACCCCACATTATATATCATTCTCTGAATAGGATGATGTCTCACTCAACCATCCCCATAACACCACACTCCATATCGAAGTCTTGATCCACAATCATCGTGTCAAAAGAGTCTTAATAGATGGGGGAGTTGGTTTGAACATTTGCACTCTAAAGTTAATCCGTGCACTAGGGTATTCCGATGATGCTATTGATGACAGAAGGAAGATGACCATAAAAGCATATGATGAGGAAGAGAGATCTTCAAAGGGACTAATTATGTTACCAATTCAAGTAGGACCAATAATGAAACACATAGCATGTCAACTACTGGAAAAAGAGTTGACTTACAACATACTCTTAGGATGTCCTTGGATCCATGAAATGCAGGCAATACCTTCCACATATCACCAATGCTTAAAATTCCCTATAAACGGATAGGAGGTGACAACATTTGCTGATTATAATCATCCTCAGCATTGTCACACACTTAGAAACTCCCAAGATACCTTTGTGCCTCACAATCGGGAAGCATCTAGTTCAAAGTCATCAAATGAAGAAAAACATCCAAATATCATCACCAACTGGGTAGAGAAGAAGGATAAAGCAAAAGATACAAATCTTGTTGACACTCAAGTAACAGAAAATTCAGATCTCCAAACTTTTTTATCATAGAAATCTCAAGAGCAGGTCCAATTGACAGACAAAGGAATGGGGCAATATTCTATGGAGCAATCGCTTAATCTTTCATAGTTAATGCCATCTCCTAAGGCATATGGCTAACCATCAATGATCAAACATCAAACATCAAACATCACTACCTGTCACAACTCTAGAAGAAAGGTTTGTAAAAGCCGGTACCATAGAGGATGAATCAGACAATAAAGCAATCCTTGATTCGTTATACAAAGATGAAGAACCATAAACATCAAATAGCAGTATCAAGAATGTCAATATCAATACAGACAAATATGGAAAAGGAAAAGCTATCCTAGAAAAAATGGGTTATGAGGGACAAGGACCTGTTGGTTTAAGAAAGGAAGGAATAATTGAGCCTATTTAGCCTCTCACTCACCAATCAAAAGAGAAGACAAGACTGAGATACTCTGAAGAAGAAAAATAGGAGATGACAAGGAAGGCTATAGAAAGAATCCTTCAGCTTAGAGATAGCTCTGAAATGGATTCAAATGAATATGAGTGGGATATGTGTTCCGATGTATCTTTCACCGATATTCAAGTTGATGTAATCCAACAATATGCACCTACGCGTGAGGAGGGACAAGGCTCTGGGTCTAGATGATTCACAACAGGATCACTAAATATCGATGACTCAAGTGGGGATGAACAGACCTTGAGTGAACTAGATGATCTTGAAGAAGGTACCATCATTGACCTCGATATTCCAATAAACAACTATGATGAAATGGCTGTCCAAACCCTTACATCCATCAACCTAAATGAATTCGATGACCTCATGCCATTAATCCATCTAGAACTTATTGACTAGGAACCTGTCGAACCTCTAACTGTACCCATCTTTGCAGATGATGATGTCATCATGAATTTCCTATGTCATGACGAACCTGGTATGAGTTCTATCTGTAATACTCAAAACAACGCGAATCGGCAGGCGGGTGTCAAATCTTCCAGTTGCAAAAGTAAAAACAAGGATAATAGATCTAATGGTGAAAAAAATTCTATGGCAACATTAGATCTGGAAAAAGATAAAATAAAGAACGTATCTAATGGTGAAAACCTCTCTAAGGCACCGAAAGATGGGAGATTTGACACTCTTCCAGAACATTATCATGAGCGGTCATCAGTTCTGGTAGAACCAACATAATCTGTTAACATCGACACTGAAGAGAAAGCACAAATTCTACATCTAACAGAATCTATGACAACTCAAGAGAGACCAAAATTCATCAATTTCTTTAAGGAAAGAAGCATCAAATTTGCTTGGTCATATTCTGATATGCCAGGCTTGGATCTGGATCTACTCATGCATCATTTGTCTTTGCCTACAGGAATCAAGCCTATGAAGCAAAAATTGAGAAAAATGCATCCTCATATCACATTAATGGTAAAGACCGAGTTAAAAAAATTGGTAGATGCTGGATTCATAAGGTCTATTGACTATGCCGAGTGGATATCAAACATTGTACCTATTTCAAAGCCAAAGAATAGCATCAGGATATGTACAAATTTCAGAGACCTAAATAAAGCATGACCAAAGGATGATTTTCCATTACCAAATATAGACATCATTGTGGACTTGACGGCAGGGCATGCCATGTTGTCAATCATGGACGGTTTTTCAAGATATAATCAAATTAAAATAGCTCCAAAAGATCAAGAAAAGACAAAATTTACATGTCCATGGGGAACCTTCTGCTAGAATGTCATGTCATTTGGTTTGAAAAACGCAAGAGCCACCTATCAAAGAGCAATGATGACAATCTTTCATGATATGATGCACACCTTCATGGAGGATTACGTGGATGATATTTCGGAAAAATATGGTACAAGGGAAGGACATCTACATATCTTGAGAAAAATCTTCACACGGCTAGAGAAATTCAATGTCAGGTCAAACCCCAAGAAGTGTGTCTTTGGAGTCACATCAACGAAACTGTTGGGGTACATTGTCTCAAAAAAGGGCATTGAAGTGGATCTGGTGAAAGTCAAGACAATAGTGGAAATTTTGCCTCCCAAAAATATCAGTCAACTTAGATTACTACAGGGAAGGCTCCAATCGATCAGAAGATTTTATCCCCTAGCTAGCAGACAAGAGGCATCCTTTTAATCACCTTTTGCATAAAAATGTAGTTTTCAAATGGGATGAGGGGTGTGAGACAATAGTTGATCAAATAAAACAATATCTAATGTCACTGCCTATTCTCATGCCACCAATCGAAGGAAGGCCTCTGATATTGTACATTGCAACAACAAATATATCTTTAGGAGCATTATTAGCATAAGAGGATTATGAAGGAAAGGAACACACCATCTACTATAGCAGAAGGACATTAAATGGCTATGAAATAAACTACACTTTCATAGAAAAATCATGCTTAGTGGTGGGGTTTTCTACTCAACAGCTAAGATATTATATGTTGACCCATACAGTCAGGTTAATAGCAAAGATTGACGCCTTAAAATATTTACTCAGTAAAGTTGCCTTAACATGTAGACTAGCCAAGTGGGTCATGCTATTAAGTGAATTTGATATTCAATATGTGGATAGAAAAGCCATCAAGGGTCAAGCAATCATCGAAAAATTGGCGGAGGCTCCTTTACCAGATGATGGACCCATGACCATGGAGTTTCCAGATGCGGATATTCTGATAGTGACACCACAACAATGGATATTATATTTTGATGGATCATACACACAACGAGGATCTGGAGCAGGAATTTTGTTCATCAATCCCCAGGGACACACCATTCCAAAATCATATAGATTGATGTTTCAGTGTACAAATAATGTAGCAAAATATGAAGCATTGATCATTGGGGTCAAGATAGCAATTGAATGGAGAATCACAGACCTACAAGTATATGGAGACTCTCAACTAGTCATTTATCAAGTAAATGACGAGTATCAGACCAAGGATGAAAGGTTGATGCCTTACAAGCAACAAATAGATGATATAAAGCAATTTTTTGTCAACATCAAATTTGATCAAATTCCAAGGGTGGAGAACAAAGCTGCAGATGCCATGGCCACAATCGCTTCACTATTACAATTGCCAGAGAAACGAGGTTGTTATGAGTTTATGGTGGAATAAGTACCATGTCCTTCTCACAATAATTCAGAATCCAATACCATATGCCATCTAGAGACCATTGAAACCTCCATCTATGAAAAAACCTATGCGTACCTGAAAGACAATATCCTTCCTCTCGATCTTTCTAGGAACCAAAAAAGAAATTGTATTCGCCAATCCGCCTGGCATTCTTTAATAATTGCTAACATCCTATATCGTCGAGGTCTTGATGGTACCTTACTTCGATGTTTAGAACACGAAGAATCTGAGACGACCCTACGCGAAGTTCACAAGGGTATTTGTGGCACTCATTCGAGTGGGATAACTCTAGTTAAGAAACTCCTCCGTTTGGGATATTATTGGCCATGCATGGAGAAAGAATCTTATTAGTCTGTAAAGAAATGTCAAAAGTGTCAGATTCATAGTAATCTGATTCATGCACCAACACAAGAACTGCATCCCTTCACATCCACATGGCCCTTTTGTCACTGGGTCCTAGATCTAGTAGAAAAAATAAATCCCTCTTCATCCAATGGACACAAGTTCATTATAATAGCTACAAAATATTTCACAAAATGGATAGAAGCAGTGCCTCTTACAACAATCACAGGGAAGCAGATCTCATCTTTCATTTTGAATTACATAATATGTCGGTATGGTATTCCTCAATCTATTATCACTGATAATGGAGGACCTTTCAAAAATCAAGATGTTCAAGAATTATGTGAAAAGTTCCATATCCAACATTGTTTCTCAACGCCGTACTATCCACAAGGATATGGCCAAGTAGAGGCCTCAAACAAAACAATTCTAAATATCCTCAAGAAGATGGTAAATGATGTTGGACATGATTGACATGTTCAACTCAATCCTGCATTGTGGGCCTACAGAACCAGTATCAAAACACCAATAGGAGCAACACCACACGCTTTAGTATATGGATCAAAAGCCATACTACCCATTGAAGTTGAGATTCCATCGCTTCATGTATCACTCAGAGGAATCATTTCAGATGAAGACTATAGGGTATCCAGACTGCAAGAACTAGAATTATTGGATGAGCATCGTCAACAAGTTGTTAATCATCTCACAACATATCAACAGTGAATATGAAGGAGTTACAATCATAAGGTAAAACCTAGGATTTTTCAAGTTGGCGATTTGGTACTAAAAGAAAACTCGAGAAATCAATAGGACAAGGAAAAGAAAGGGAAATTTGAGCATAATTGGCTAGCTCCTTGGGCCCCTTCAAAACCTGCTTTACCTCTAATCAAAAACAATAAATTGGTCTTGATCGCTAATCCAAGAAAACTTGTTACCATTTCCTTTAATGCACTAGCCTATAATGAGGAAGGAATGGTCTTGAAAGTGAAGAATAATGAGTGGTTGAGCTTCGAGAATTGATCAAAGGATTCTATGGGTATTAGTGACATGAGGTGCATCAATTAATTAGCCTCTAGATTTCTCAAGGCCAACATTAGTTTAGGATGCAAGAGAGGTAGGAAAACAACCAAATAGAAAAGGGAGCGAGCTACATTAGAAAAAGGTCTATATTCCTTAAGAAATTATCTTCCAAGGTCTAAGGGAGAAGTCCCTTCTCTTATGGAGCAATGAAGATCTACACCAAGAATGTTAGGGGCATTCATGGCCAAGTGCCAAATTGATCACATGTTGACTGATATAATTATACTTTAGGAATAAAACTAAATTTGCAAGAAACAAAGTTGTTCCTTATTGCTCAGGTTGGATGGGTACTAGGGTGGATGCAATTAGTGCAACCAATGGGTTGGGGGTCCTTTGACATCCTATTCACATTTTTGTGGAGGTTCTCACTCCACAAAGTATAAATAATTTAGAGGTATAAATAATTTTGTCTAGGCTATCTCTCTTGTTGGTTAATGTTTACGACCACACAAGTTTAGGGGACAAACTTAAGCTTCGAAATGAAATCATGTTCGTTATTCTTGCTTCCCCTTATAAATTGGTTGTTGTGGGGATGATTTTAATGTGATTATTTATTTGGGGTAGAAATAGGGAGTATTTTCTCACACCTCCCAAGCGTAAAAGGATTTTCAAAATTTGTGAGATTGGTGAATTTATTGGACTTGATACCTAAGAAATGCTCATTGACATGGATGAACCAAAGTGTGCAGTTCACCAACATAGTTGAACATTTGGATTATTTTCTTTATTCTACAAATGGGCTATAGGTCCCACACTTATTGGAACCTTTCATATGCCCAATTTTAGGATCTAATTGTTTCCTTGTAATATTTATCAATTCTAGAAGATGAACCCTCCTTAATTGACCAATTCAAATTTGAATGAATGTAGTTCAAAAGATATGATTTGATAGACTTAGTCAAAAGGTGTTATTAGAAGAAGACATACCTTTGGAATCTAAATGTTTTGTTTCACAAAGAATTTAAATTGTTAAAGGGAAGCTAAAGGGCTAGAACAAGAACTCATTTAAAAATATTTGTGAGAAGAAATTCAAAATTGAAAAGGAGCTACTTCCACAACATGGCAAAATCCTAAGTAGAGAAGAGATTTATTAGAAAGATAAATCAACAGAAACCTGGTTGGCAAAGGGAGATCAAAACACAAAATTTTCTCATAATACATTTAAGGCGAGGATTCAAAACTTAATTTATTGTATTTGTGGGGTGGATGGAAATATTTTATTATGGCTAAGGATATTAAAAAGTTGTTATCCAATTTTCTCAAGAGTTTTTGGTGGAAGATGATGCCTCATGTCTTTGAAACATGAACATGCTTTTAAACTACATTCTAGTGATGATCAACGAAAAGAAAAATGAAATGTTGATGGCGCCCTTTACCAAGGAGGAGGTCAAATGTGCTACTTTTTAGCTACATCCAAAAAAGGCCTCAATTCCAAATGGAATTCCTGTAAGCTTCTACGAAGAATGTTGGATTTCATAGGGAAGGAGGTGACGAGTATTTCTAACAATAGCTATTTTCTATTTTCTATTTCAGAAATGAATGAGGGCCTATTTTTAGGCAACTTTAGTTAGTTTTATTTTATTAGTTGTTTAGGAGTAGATTTTTTTAAAGTATCTTTCCTTCCTAGGTTTTCTACAACTTTTGGAGAGGTTTGCTTTTAAACATTTTTTTAAAATATTTAATTATTATTTTCAATTCCCTAAAAGCATATTCATTAGAACCTATAAATAAGTGCCTTGGGAACAAGTCAAAATAATCGTTGAAGTTAGCTTATGTTGCAAAGATTGTCATTTGTGTATTTGATCTAAGTTTTATGTGTTCTTGTGTGAGGTTTTATTCAGTGGATTATAGTGACGATAGTGTTGATCTTTGTATTAACACTACCTTTCACCTTAGTAACTTTGTGTGCTTCTAGAGTTCACTTTTCTTAAATCTTGCACTATGGTTTCATTGTTAGAATTAGTAGTCAATAGATGAACTTGAACAAGCTCAAGATAAATCTATTAAGTTAAAAAATGACATGATTACTAAAGGAAAGATCAAGAAAGACACCATTAGATCGATGATCCAAAGTTCAATCAATCCTCTCCTACAAAGAGTGGTGACTGATGTGACAAAAATGAAGAGACAATTCCAATAAAATGGTCTAGCTCAACACTATCAAGGACATCCTCACATAAATGTTGGTCCTTCCCATGAGAATGATAAACTCAGAGTACCTCTTCAACCTACAATGCTTTCCTTGGAGGTACCACCTGAATACAACTCGAATAATTTTTTCTCTTTTTGTGAGACAAGATCACAACAGTATATATTGTCCAAAGATGATTCTCATGATGTGGCTCATGTCTTCTTCTCAATCAAATCATCAATTTTTTTTGGGTAACTTTCAACATCTTCAAGATGATCCAATGGAAACTCCAAAACAAAATATTTTCAATATGAACCCATTTTTGTTGAACAAGTAAATACATTCAATAACTACAAATATTTGTGGAATCAAGGAATTGAGAAAGATCATGTTATTGAAAGAAGAAACCACAAAGGAAATTCATGGAAGGAGCCACCATTGGTGTCTTGTTTAACGGTTATTTGACAAGCTGAAAGACCTATAGATTACTGGATGTTGATACTAATAAGGTTAGTGTCAGTGGTGATGTTTTTGATGAACTATATTTAAAGAAGGCTAATGAAAGGAAAATTAAAGTGAGCAAGGGAAAGAAAAAGAAATTCAAGTACAAAAAGATATTCTTGAAAATTAAATGTGAGGTTGTCATCAGCTAGGATAGGCTCTGGTTACTGGCTAGTCCTATAGCCGGCCCTTTTCAATTTATCAATTCTAAGTTTTAATTGTTGAGATTTTCCAACTTTGATGTTTTGTAAGCATATTGACTAAAGCACCTTTGTTGAGAATACATTTACATGATTGAAACTCTAGGAAAGGCTAGCGTACCCAGTCTATATCTACCAGCTTATAAATCAGAAAACATATAACACATTCAGAGGTCAAAGCAAAACAATCAAATAGCAAAAACTAATGATGTAGATTGACTCAAATACCTTGCAGGTATTATCTACTAGAAACAAGAACCTGTTGTTTACTAGCCTTCATACAATTTTGGATGGCACTCCTTTTATTAAGGTAAGAATTGCCCTGCAGTTAATCTGCACATTAAACGCATACTAAAATCAGAACATTAAAAATTTAAGGACAATAACAATAAAGATTCAACAACCATAAGAGGTATGTAATTTTATTCCATTAAGCAACCAATGCTAATGGGGAACAACATGGATAAAATTTTAAGTTTTAATTAGCAAAACCCCATAATGGGATCTCCATAGAATTCCTAAAAGTCTAGCGTAAAGAATTACCTTGAGCACTAAGCCATTCAAGGTTAGAAAAGAATCTTGAACTCTACCACACAGTACTAATACACCTCATTCGCTAGCTCGGATTCTTGAAAGAAACATGCATACCAAGCCCATGGCCACTTACATGAGGACAAGTAATTCTAAACAATCTATTTATTCATACAAAGAGAGTCATTATATGCAATTGATCCTACTACTATTATGAAAGGTCTAACCTTCTTGTACAAAGATGTTAGGAATTGTAAAGAACAACTAAGACAAAATGTTAAAGCAGGCTTACCAAAGCATACAATACCAATTATATAAGGACAAGGTATACAAATTCACACATTAGCTCTTTATACTAGGAGAGTACTGGGTAGTTCACACCATTCTCTATTTTCACTAAACTCTAAAGCGTTATTTCCATCTTCTTGTTCATGTCAGAATTATCTTCCATAATTGGAGCAACATGACTTAATTCCTTGTAAAGATCTCGAACAAAGTTGCATATTCTCTTTGTTGTCTCCACCTCTCCACCAACCACCTAACTAATGGCTAACCTCATGAACTCTCTTGTCAAATCTCCAATCTAACAAATCACAATAAATACTAGAGTAAGTCTTCCAACATATCCATGAATCCATATGCAAGAACATAGGTGTCTTATACTTACCCCTAAAAGATAATCCAGAATGTTGATCTTGAATTGGCTAATAGATTAATCACCAAACTCTAAAATCTCGTTATTGAGATCTACAAGGGTCAAAAAGTTTCCCACTCACACATGCAAGCATGGTCATTGCTTCTACATACTCTTGAGTTTTTCCAAATTCAACACCACCCCACGAAAAGAACATAAATGGATTGATAAATAAAAAATTTAGAATATCCTAAAATGATGTCTCAAATACTAACAAACAAATTTAACAAACCCCAGGTGAGAAATCTCTTCTAAGCGTCCAAGCATCATTGACATTGCCTTGCAAGTTTGCAACTCATTAGCAACTCATGAGAGGTGTTGCCTACTAACCCCATTCAGATCCTTTTGCACCTGTTTCAAAACTATTTCCTTGTCATTGTTACCAATCCTACCAAATTAGCACAACAATAAAATATTTGAGAATGTAAAACTTTATATGGTCACAAATGACTACACCATTTACAGCAGTGGGCTATAATACCAAAGAATGCTAATTCTGAATATAATTACATGCCTTGAGCATAATAACACCACAGAATATGAGAGAGCAACAACTTTATAGTATGAGGTAGTGTACAGTTACAATCTTGGTAGGGGGAGGACCTGTCAAATTTTTGCCCCTACCCCAACATTCATCTAACTATTTATGAGTTTGTTGACCAAGTAGTTGTTAGTTATGACATAACCATTGAGTAAACCATACATAACAAAAAAAATAGTAAGCTTCCTAAGCCAAAAGTAAAATAATCACCAACCCAAGTCCACTACAAAATATATAATTTCTTAATGTCAATAAGAACATGACTATCTAATTTTATCCCTCCTTCTAAACAAGTTGGGGTCCTCTCCAATATGACCCAAATATAATATCAAGAAGGAGATGAAGGATGAGAAGAATCCCTGGAGATACAGTTGCTCCTACTGATTGTGAACATGAAGAGTTTGTCCCACTTGATTTCAACTGCTTCACTTCAGCTCTAAGTGCATACACCTTCTCAATGCATTCATTTCACCTTGTGAATAGCTTTTTGCAACCTTCCTTCAAATGATATCTTCTAGTTTCCACCATGTTATGTTTAATACTGATCCTTCAATGGTGTCAACTACTACTCATACTCAACAACCTTATTAGCTTGGTTTGTGTAAGCTGGGTCTTCTGGAAAAGTTACTCTTTGAATCTTCAATTTTGCTCCTCCAAATGACTACACAAGTACTCATTTTTTTTAGTGATTCTAGACTTCTAATTTTCTAGTTGGCATTGTTCACAGAATACAAACCATAATGTTATTCAACATTGTTCACAATATGTATTATAACATTAAATACTGATGCAGGAAGGTGTGTTTAATAGAATATAAGGCTTCAAAGTTCAAACATACTAGAGATAGGAGGATAAATGACTGGGTGAATCGTGGCAGGTAACCACTGGTGGAGTATCTCTGAGGTATTACACTTTGGCCACCCTTGTTTCAAAGTTCAAACTCCAAGAGAGAGTCTTCTTCTATAAATTCTTGATATGAGTTCTCTCGTTCAAACTCGGTGGGGCTTGAGTAACCAAATATCTACATCTAAATCTTTGACTCTGCTTGCAATTTTGTACATAATCTATGCCAGGGATACCTAATCTGCAAAAAATGATACAATGTACCACATAGGTTCCTGTCGTCGACTCAATGTATTGGAAGTTGTACTTGTGCATGTTTTTACTTGTATGTACTCTATAGAATCCTTGTGCTTGTGCATCTTTCCTGGAATCTTCCACTTGTACTTGTGCATACTTTGGGAACCTTCCACGCATGTTCACATGTCAAGAGCACTTACTCTCATTGTGCTAACCCAAGGAATGTAGCATATACATTCAAGCACTATCAATTATTCAGAATCCGGATATTTTCAGTATCTTGTGTGCATTCTACTCTTATTCTCTTTAATTCTTATTGTCTGCACTTGTTCTTGACATGCATCAGAGCCTTTTCTTCAGTGCTGATCAATCATTGTAACTTGCTCACTTGTGGTGTTCTCATTTTTAAAGAGTTCATGGCATAAGCCTTATACCAAGCCACTTTCATAAGCTTAAAATCGGCTATTCTGAAAGTGTTATTTTTGCATCTCGGCTATACTGCACTATGGTTTGGGGTATTATAATCTTTTATCATCAAGCTTTTGAGTCATGCTAAATTCATATTCTTTTGAATTACCTAACATTGTGGATTATAAGGGGACACCATCTGTGTGTTTGCTCGTTGCTTAGTGATCTTATCGCTTTTAATTCAGTTTTGAAGTACTTAAAAGAAGCAAGTTCAGGAGAGACCTAAACTAAAAGAAACGTATGCATGCACCAGTGTTTAGTTAAAAAACTGTTAATCATGTATGTAGAAATAATAAATAAAAGAACTAATAACTACTTCAACCATTTGGATGCCTGAATTTTTTTTTGTTCATTCTACTTTTGTAGATAGTGTTGATAGAACTTATGAACAAGTAAAACCTAAAGATTGAGATTGATTGAATTTGTAATTTGTTCACTTCATTCTACTGTTCTCCTATCCTGGACGTGGATTTTCATCAGCTTAACATGGATATGCTGCATTATTTTTGGGGATATTATCTTCTGTTATCATCAATCTTTTGAGTCATATGCTTTCAAATTACCTCACATTGGGATTGTCAGGGGATATGTATTTTGGTTCACTTGTCCCTGAGTGATCATATGCCTTTCATTAAAAGGACTTAAAAAAGAGAGTTCAGGAAAAACAGAATTGAAAAGAAAAATATGCACAGGCCTTGTTTGATAAAATAATGTTATTCACGACGTGTGTGAAAATAGTAAATACAGAAATTAACAACTAGTTCAACTGTTTGGCTGCCTGAATGAATTTTTTGTGCATTCTCAATTTTTAGATATTGTGGATAGCATTTATGACCTCCAAATGAAATCCAAAAGATTGGAATTGATTGATTTCAACAATAAGTATATGCCAAATGTTAATCATAGGTTCAGTCCACTTGGAACAAACACTAAAAGAAAGGAACTTTTATAGGATAAAATCTTAGAATGTCTAATCAACTTTATGGTAAGTATTTCAAGTACCACTCCACAAGGTATTGACATCTACTAAATAAGATATTTACTTGATCATTCAAACAAAGCACGAAAATTACCTTTAATCGCCTTATCACATCAATGAGCCAAGAGAGACGTCCAGTTTCATGTGTATCCATAAGACGTTTAAATTCCTGCTCTGGGAGGTCACATAAGCACAGTCCAAGCCTGCTTCAACCAAATCTCCAATTTTCTTCACAGATCCAATTACTTGCATAAACAATTCCAGTGGCATTGCTTTAATGGCACCATCCAAGGAAAATAATTTACATGTACTATTTGGATTCTTTACATCATATCCATGTTTCCCATAAGACAATGCAGCATCCCAATCTGGTAAACTGCTCACATAAGCCCACAAAAATTGATGTAACAATTTAATACGAACCATCTTTGCAGGAAAAAATCATTGGCACGCATGGACTCTGCTCTAACTGATGGAAAATCTGAAGGTTCAGAGTTCGACGTCCTCTTCATTCCAATTAGAATAGGTACGGAATCATCATTCTTTGACTTAGCTAATCCCTGTCCACGACTTTGCATTTCAAAATTTCTTAATTTTTCATGAATTTGCCACATAAATTCTGGTCCTACTTCGACAGATGGATGCAAGACTACTTAAGTTGTTCGACTCCGGCCAAAGTTGGTTACAACAGGTACGCTAACTAATATAGACTTACAGTAACCCTCATTTTGAAGTCTTTGTAGAGCACGTGTTAATGTCTTCCTGTCCATTGCTGTACTTTTTCCTTTTTCAAGATATTCAAGCCACCTGTATAGCTCAACCCTTAAAATAAACTTTTCCACCTGTAGCCAGAGCCCAACATGAGAAGAAAATAATCATTACAAAAGATAAGAGATCATGCAATCAATCAAGAAGAAACATACAGTAAATATTGATAAGCAATCATTGTAAAATTAAATGATCTATGCACTGATCAATTTACATGATTGTGTTAAATTGTTAATTGCAAAGAGCAACATTTATACATTTGATAATATGCTTCTTAACCATGTTTGGTAATGAAATATGAAGAAAATGCCAGTGTGCCAGATGGATCATGTAAGGATTCAAATATTAAAACAAAATAATATAAAAAAATTAATGGATATAGATGAAATATTTTCACCCTTTTGTGTTTTCCCTGACTAAAAAGCAAAAACAGGATATGCCAAACAACACATTTTGAGTTATGGAAAACAAACACACCATACCATGCAAATATGTTGTTAATGCTAATCTGCCATATTAGTTTTTCAATTTCACTCTCTCATATCTAATCTTAACTAGCTTAACTGGAAAACTATGTTACCAGGCACCTCTAGAAACCCCCATGTACTTGTATGGGTTCAATTCAGGTTGGGGTCTCAGGTCGGTTCCCCTTTAGGTTCGTCCAGGGTTCCCTGTGGGTTCTTTTGTGCCTAGGTTCCCTTTGGATCCTCCACAGGGAACCCAAGGTGCCTAGGAAAGACCCTAGACAAACCTAGGCCAAACCTGGGCAAACCCAGGGGACCTAAGGGCTGCCTAAAAAAATATAGGAAAAAAGTGCTTGCATACGTAATTTTTCTCTTAAATGATAACATTGTGAAAATGGCATGTATCATGAAGGTTTGTGTTGTTTCAATGGCCTTAATTTGGGCTTGGTGATGAGGGCTCTACACCTTGACCCCACTGTATCATGACAGGGAATGCACTGAGGGCACTGTCCCTCTCAACACCATTATTAGGATCTCGTCATATAAGAAACTTGATTACAATAAGGGGGTGACGAGGAAATGGGATCTAACTCTTGAGTATGTTGTCTTAGACGTTATTGTTGCACAATTTGTTAAAAATCTCTTTAGATGAGGTAGCTTGTACAGTACATGGCTAGTGGAACTGGCATCATAACTCTTTGTGGTTCAAATGAAGTTGAATCAAATGTTGATTTTGATGCTTTTGATGAAGAGCAATATGTTTTCTGTGTATTGATATTTGACAAATCATTGAATTAAGAATTTATGAATATTTCCATGTATGTGTGTGTAT